>AWUE01016213.1:0-24568 GCA_001974825.2 Corchorus olitorius | reverse complement strand
ATCATCAATAGCCAACTCTCTCTCAGAAGGCGCCACTGAATGATACAAGGCCGCAGCTTTGTCATCTAGAGTCTTCTGACGAGACTTGTATCTCTTGTGCTTCACATTAAATTGATCAAAATGGCTCTGAGTTTGATTATACCTAGTAAGGAAGGCATCAAACAGTCTTGGAAAATATTTCCAGAATTGAGCTTCATCATCATCAATTTCAAGTGAACGTGACCAAGTCCGAGCATGGGAATAGATAGCTTCCTTCTGGGCAGAAGGAATGGCGGCATCTGCTTTCAAAGTAAATTTGCAAATTTCATCAAAAGCTTCTTTCAACTGAACATCGGAAGGAACCTCAGTAACATCTCCAGAGGGAGCTTCATAATCCATTGGTAGAAGTTTTGATGTAAGTTCTTTAAGGACCTTGCACCTTTGAAGAAGAGGAGCATCAGCCAGGACAGGAGGAAGTACGGGAGACGGGGCAGACGTTGAAGTGAGAGGTGCGGCAATGGGAAGAGAGTTTTCAATTCCCACACTCCTATTGACTGCCTCACTGACTAGAACAGGCATAGGCATTGGAAGAATGGCTTCAGTAGTGTTTTCAGAACATACTCCATGAGAATTGGAAGCTATGTTTTCCAAATCATTCATGAAGTCTCTTCCACTTGGTTGCCCTGAAAGGTCCATTTCACCTAAAGAGAAGTTGTCTTCAAGCAGGAAGGATGCGGCCATCTTAAGGGCCGAATTTGTTAATGAAGAAGGAACATCCTTTTGATCTATATAGGTGACATGATCCAAGGAAATAGTTGGTGAGCAAGGAGATGACGCCGTTGCCAACGATCCATTCATGGTCTTCTGAGAAATGACATTCTGACTATCAGAATGAGATGCGTCCATCAGATCACCAGAAGGAAGACCACCAGACTTCGGAATAGCTTTCTTCTTTTTCAAAGCAGAAGCTTCTGAGGCATCTTCTCACGGGATGAAGCAGCACGTTTCTGTATTACTTGCTTTGCCACTTTATTGGCATCCTTTTTGGGAGGTGCAAAAGCATCACCTGAAAAGTAGAAAGAGTTAGTAAAAAACTTAAACAATTAATAAAAGTTTAAGTAACAGAGATTACCAGGTGGAAAATGAAGTCTTGCAGCAATGTGAGATAAGTCTTCACCACCGACTTTCTTCCATATCTCTGACCACCAGGTAGCAAAGTTTGGAGTGGCCTCAGATAGGAAAGGAGAAATGGTGAAATCCGCTTCTTGCCTTTGCTTCTCAGCATGTTCATGACATCTCACAAAGAAAGCTTTGTCAAGAACTGAAGGTCTCATATGACAACATTTGTTCCGTGAAAAGTGAGGAGGTGAAGGGATTTGCTGAATAAATCTAAGTTGTCTGCCAAATAGAGGAGGACAATATGCTTCAAATCCGGGTTTGACTCTTCCATCCACTTCAACGCCAAAACAGAGGTCAATGGGCAAACAAAAATTTCTCCATGCTTGCTTCACAACATCCGCGCTCTCGTTAGTAGGTGTTTCTTGGAACCATGAAGGGCCAAAATACCTCCGAGAATAGAGAAAGAACTCTTGATCTTTCAGATTCCACAAGGAATGGAAGACATTGTTCACATTGTTGTTGACATGCACAAGGCCTCCATATAAGTCACCATAACACCGAGTGGCAAAGGTAGCTGCATGACGAGTAGGAGATAGCTGAGGAAAGTACATCCAAGCCCACACCTGAAGGATCCACAAAGGACCATGAGTACCTTTGTCAACACTCTGAGTAAGATTAAATAGGCCACGGTAAAGGTTTCCCAACACGAATTGACCAAGAGCTAATCTTTTTCCTGAGGCCATGAGCTTGGCAAGGTGGAGATACTCAGCAATGCAGACACGTGAGGGAGGACAAACAACGAACTTGCAGATCAAGCAAAGCATGAAAGCCGTGAGTTCCTTAGCTTCAAGAGGAGAATATGTGGATTTAGCATACTCAGAGATGAACTTGTTGAAGTAAAGTTTGTCACCAAAAGAGATGGAATAGAGCAATTCTTCAGCTTCATCAAGAGGAGTGGCGCAGGATACCCATTCGCCATCCACAGGAGCCTGTGATTGCTGCTAATGTCTAGGAGAGTTACCGACATTGGTCCACATGGGAGTGGAAGTAATTCCAACACCTATTCCAAAAGGAGCTAAGAGCAGCAAGCAAGGCACCATCATAGGAGAATTCTTGCTTTGATAACAAGACGAATGACAACAAGTCTTGATCACGTAGTTGTTCTCCACAATACATGACTATGCGATCCACCCAGGCACACCACTCGGCTGGGCAGTAGGCCCATGACTGAAGTTTGTTAACCCACTTGCGGAAGTCATAATCATATCCTTGGAAAGGAAGTAGGCCACCTTGGTGCAGAGGGAAGCAGTCATTCATCTCAGCAGAAGGAAAACCAGTGAAGAAAGGAGCAAGAGCATCTTTGGGGAATTCTACCTCATGGTAAGACTTAGCAACAAGTTTTTTCACTAAGTCAAGAGTTCTCTCCTCCTCAGAAGATGTAACAAGTTCTCCTACAAAATTAACAAAGTTGTTAGAATACAATTTTTGTTAATAAGCTTGGTGAAAATAAATATTTTTACCACCTTAAAATTATTGCTTAAATTTATTTTTTGGCAAAAATAATTATTATGGCTGCCAAAAATAATTATGGTAATATTTTAAGAAAATAAAAATAATTTTTTGGCCATAAAACTACACTAAGGCCGAAAATATCAATGTGCATACCACATGAGTTGTAATTTTTCAACTAAAGTCATAGTATGCTAAAATTCAAGGTTTTTGGTAAATTAAGAAATTAAACTTAATTTAACCTAAACCTAAATTTTAATTTTTGGCTAAGTATGCTAATTTGGCCAAAAACCCTAATTTTCTAAGGAGCATGCCGCCCAATTTGCAATTTTTACAAATAAGGGCTCGACAAGCTAGGGTTTACTAAAATTCATCAATCGGGATGTGCACGTGTTAAATTAGACCTAAATTCATGTGCTAAGGACCTGATTTGATGAGAATAATTGGCCAAAAATAGCAATTTTGGCCGAAACCCTAAGAATTAGGTAAAGTCGCATACCGCCCAATTTGCAATTTATGCAATTAAGGGCTCGGCAAATTAGGTTTTCAAAATTCTATTGAATTGGGTTGTGCACGTGTGAGATTAAACTTAATTTCATGCATGTAAGGCCTGATTTAGTGTTAATTAATGGCTAATTTTATCAATTGGGCCAAAATTAGCAAGAATTTAACCTAAAACCTAATTCTATGCCGTACAAGTTGCAATTTATGCAATTTGGGGGCTGCGGCATACTAGGGCACCAAAATTATGAAAATTAAGCTTCCTATACTTTTTATTAGGACTTAATTTTATGATTAATTCCCTGAATTTTTGGCTAATTTAATCAATTTGGCCAATATTCCCAAAATCACATAAACCCTAGGAACTAAATTGAAAATTGCCACCAAAAATTTAAATCCATCAATTGAGGCCGTGGCATGCTAGGGTTTATGGTCCTTGTCCAATTAGGATTAGCGTTTATCTAATCCTAACCTAATTTCATAAGGAAAACACCAATTCCTAGTCCAATTTGGCTTCCTAGACCTAATAGGATTTGTAATCCTAGCCAAGTAAGGCCACAAATTTGCGCCTAAGGAGAGGAAATTGGGGGTCGATAATTGCAGCCCCTATGTCGACATATTGGGCATGATTTCATGCCATGGAATCACAATTTCATGCAGCAACATGTTCACCTAAAGATCTATGGCAAAATTCAAGTCCTAGGCCGAAAACTACATAGTTTTTACTAAGGATTTTTGCCAATTTCTTTACTAAATTGATTTGATTTCTAAATCAAATCTTTACTCAAAATTACAGCAGCCATATCACACCAAAATCATCATCAAAGTCGACCTAATCATGGCAATTTATGCTAGGGTTGGCGGCATAAAGGAAATTGATGAACTTAAGTGCAAAAAATTAAAAGTTCATGAACAATTACCTTGATTTTGTGCCGATTTGGGATCAATCACCATGGACTTGAGCTTAGGCTTTGCTTGAGTCGATTGGGAGCTGCCATCATGGGAGTTTGATCCAAATTGCTTGATTCGTGCCAAGGATTTGGAAGCCTCCAAGAACAAGGAGCCGCGTCTTGAATTGCTTGGCATGAAAGATGATTTTTGGTGATGATTCTTGTTGTTGCCATTGTAGCTTGAGAAAGTTGCTGGAAAATTCGGCTAAGTATGGTACCAAGAGAGGGTGTCGACGTTGGCTAGAGAATAAGAGGAAAAATTTCGGTCCAAGACCAATTTCCTAAATACAGCTTAAATTCTTTAACACAAAGACTTGAAGCTTGGGGGCATGTTTATACCTCAATTTACAATTGAGGGTAAATTGGTCTTATCATAATTATAATCAAGATGTGTGGTTAGGATTTAATCAAAATTCCTAAAGAAACTAGGTTTCTGCACCACCCTAGTTCAAATTGAATTAGGAAAGTCTTGTAAATTAATTGCAAGAGCTGAAATTAATTAATTACTAATTAAATAATAATTATTTTTTGAATAATTATTATTAAATTTCTTGTGTATGCCGCTGCCACCCAGGTGAGTGGCACAGAGAATTAAATCAGAAGCAGTTTCCTTTGATATTGCTGCCTGCTAGGGAGGCAAATAAGTAAAAAAGGAAAATTGCTTGCCATCTGACCATGAGATGAAAAATACCTCATGGACATACATAGCAAGGCCCAAGTCGTCTCCCAGTCAAAGGAGAGGCCGCCCTCTGCCATGCAGAGAGGCATTTTTCTCTTCTTGCAGGAAGGAGGCAGAAAGCTAAAGTTTGTCAGCAAGAGAAATATCTGTGCACGTGAGAGAGGCATGAGATTTTCAACCTCACACCGCCTCCATATAATCGATCAACCATAGTAGAATAATCGCCTAGCCTTCTCCCCTCCCCGGGAGGTGAAATTGCAACTTGTGTTTTGTTCAATTAAGGACAAAATAGTGGAATTGACCAATTGAAGAGGCTAGAGGCTGCGATTTTTTCTAAGAAGCACACCATGATGATCCGTGAGCTATGTAGATCATCTTGGTAAAATTTCACCTAATTTTGACGTCGGAGTAAAAACTTATGCCCGGTTTTCAGTTAAGGACATTTTCGGGAGTGAAACCAAATTCACCAGGATAGAGGGCTCGAATTGACTTGGTATTTTTTCCATGATCTTATGGAGATATTCTAAGCCTACTGGTGAAATTTTGGTTAAATCCGAGATCGTTTGCAATTTTTGCATTCTTTTCAATTAAGGACATACGGCTTTCTCACCTCGGTTTAAGCCATTTTCTTAATTAATTATTATCTTCATGATTTGAAGAATTAAATATGACCAAGTATGAGTAATTTCGTGACTTTGATGATCAAAGTTCAATTCATGATGTCAATTGGCCACTACTTGATCAAATTAGCTAAATTCAGCACAGAAGAAGCAACAAAAGCCTGCTGTAATGTGATAGGCAGAAGGAAGAATTGTCATCAACTACCTAGGAGGTAGATTTTCGGCTCCTATCCTAGCAAAGTGGCGCCCTTATGCATGTCCAATCCTCTCCCAAGCAGTTGGATGCAATCAGAAGAAGAAGGAAGCTTTCACTGCACTTTCCTGAAAGCTGTCATCTGCATAGGAGGAGGATTTTGCCTTTCTCAGCAAGGTCAATTACATTAAATGCTCAAGCCCAAACCGTCCCCTATATAAAGGGAGGCCATTCTCAGGTTTCAGCAGATTCCGCATCTCAAACATTTCTTCCGAGAAATCAAAAACCAGCTCCTGCAGCTACAAACTTGCTCCGCGCAAAAAACCAAGCTCCGTGCATTATTTTTCTCTCTGGCTCTGCGCCATTTTCACCTTGTTCATCACGAGTTCTTCACTCGTTCTTCATATTTTCATTGTTTAGATCTTGTCTCCGGACAAACAAACACTGTTTTAGTGTTTTTCTCTTGTTTCAATCTTGTCTCCGGACATACAAACACTGTACACGTGTTCTTCATTCAGAAATAACAGATCAGTTTGTTATTTTCTTTTCAATTTCAATCACAATCAAAGCAGATCTCTCAGATCTGATCCAAAGAGAGGAAGGCCCAGTTTTGAGAAGCAATTCGTGTGGATCCAATGATTTAGATGCTCCAGTGTGACTTTGATCCAGTCCCCACAATCGTTCTGATCTTTTAATCTGCTGCTCCGCGCACCAGATCTTGTTTTTACAACCTCTTTGTCAATTTAAGCAAATTGACTGGCACGCCCTTACGCTGTCATAAAGAATTCTCCGCAAAAACTCTAGCAAGAGATTTTTGGCGCAACAACCACTAGACCAAATGTATGAGGGAAATAATTTCTCCAATTTGCTTCATATATATTTTGTATGTCGAGGTCTCTCATTATTATCTTTGCCTCACGAGAATTTATTAAAAAAACCGTCGTACATTGTTAACCATGAGACCAGCCACTAAAATTGTGTTATATCAAATTCAGTCTTAAAATTTAGGTATAATTTTAGTCCAAGGTTTAGACATTTGGCCCTCTTTCAAAACAATAATTATTTTTGCCCCATCAAATTTTACCACCAAATTTTACTCACTGGCGTGTCACCAGGTTTAACTCCACAGGTTTAACTCCACTTTCAATAGAAAGAAACTTTTAAAAGGATAAGCCCCCAAATTTAAGATATTTATTATGGTAGGGTATTAATGGTTGTAATTGTGACACCTATGGTGAGATTATTTAGTGGGACATGTAGCATTACTTATTTCAATATAAACAATATGTAAAAGGTTAGTCCTCAAAATTAATTAAGATATTATTGAGATCATAGTTATCAGAATCGGACCAAAGATTAACCTGGTGGAGGTCTTGGTTTATCGGGTCAATGATTCAACCGTTGGGTCAATAGATCAATTGCTGGTTTAATATTTTATATTTTTTTATTATATATATTTTATGAATATTATATATATATATATTAGATACTTATCTTATTAAATAATATTCATTTAATTTTATAAACTTATACAAGTTGAATACTTATCTAGTGGTTAAAGTGTTTTATTTCACCTCATGATTAAGGTTCATAATAGCATCATTTAACTTTTTTAACATTAATCAAAACCGGTTCAATCACTGAGTTGATTAGTTTTTATTGGGTCAATTGCACATCTGAATTAATATCAGAACTAGACCAACCCTATGACCGGTTCAACCAGTCGGACTGCCGATCTGGTTTTAATTATTATGAGGGATAAAGGTTTAACTAATTTATAAGTTGTTATCATATTAATGGTTAATCCCATAGATGTATAACCCACCTAGAGGTGACCGCAGTTCAATTCCAATTCCGCTAACTTTAAGAACCAAACCTTAACCGTATTGACTTAGGTTCGGTTCCGGTTTGATTCTCGATTCCAAACTGGAACATTACCTCTTTTTTCTTTTTTGGTAATATATATAGCAAAAATAGTTAAAATATTTTTATTATATATGTATATTTTTATTTTCTTATACTTAAATATTTAGATTACTTTAGTTATATTATATTTTTTAATTCTAAAAAGAATAATTGTATTATTATAATTAAATACATATATTGAATTAAAATAGTTGATAAAAAAATCATAATAAGTTGAAATGTAATTTTTTTATTAAAAAAATATTAAACATATATTATATACTAATATTAATTGAATTTATTTTATTATTATCATTTTATTATATATATTAAACATAAAATACTAAAATACTTTATAAAAGTATTGAAAAAATCGGATGGTTCCGGTTTCGGTTCCACAAAACTAGAACCTAACCGGAACCTTATCCGATTTGATTCTGGTTTCAAACCGTACAGTGTAGTTCTGATTTTCAAGGTGCAGTTTCGGTTCGGTTTCTCGATTAGAACCGAACCGTGATCACCTCTAATCCCACCTAATAATTTCTCTTGTCTCATGTATCATAGTCCATGACTAAGGTTTTATGAGCAATAATATACTACTAAACCTTATTTGAGTGGGCTAATGAAATTACTAAAGGCTCCAAATCAGGATTAATGAGGAGCCAGTAATTTGTCTTTTTTTTTTTGTCTTTTCTCACTTGCCAAGTTATGGAAAAGTCCAAACTAGACTTTTATCTTTCCTTTTGTTGCTTGGTCATTTTTGTAATTGCATATAATTTGGAACCGGTTTGGAAAGTCATTGTAGTGTGGACGTATTTATTGTTGGGAGAATTACTCTTGAGTGCATTGAAAAGCTAAATAATCTCGGCCAAAAAAAAGTTAAATAATCCATGATTGGTGGTATAGAGAAAATTAATCCTCATTTAGTGTAATGCTTCCAATTAGGTCTAATGAAAAATGTTGCAAAATATCGAAAACAACCTTTAAAATAGTCATAGTTGTATCTTCAATTTTTCTTCTTTTTGGACTAGACCACTAGACTAATTAAAATAAAATGAGACCCACTTTTCTGTTAACTCTCTATTTTTCATTCCCGGCAAAAAAAATATTTTCCCATTCTTTTCATCTAGCTATACTACTATTTTTTTTAATTAAATAGAACTTTGCATTAAGTATATAAAGAAGTGGAATTAAAAGAGATGGCTTCCTCTTATTGTATAGTCCTTTCAATATCATGTTCATGAGTACGTAAAAAAAAAAAAAGAGAAGTGGAATTAATTTTTACTTAGTTCAAGTTCATTTGGCTTGAAACATGCAATTATTTTCTCCATTGATGAATTATAATTGACACTAGATTTTTTTTTTATTTTAATTGGTAAAGGCTTAAGTTTTTGTGATACCAGATAAGTAATAGTTTAATCACTTAGATACTGT
The DNA here is from genome assembly GCA_001974825.2 of Corchorus olitorius. Taxonomy (NCBI): domain Eukaryota; kingdom Viridiplantae; phylum Streptophyta; class Magnoliopsida; order Malvales; family Malvaceae; genus Corchorus; species Corchorus olitorius. Next base: position 15,679 of record AWUE01016213.1, on the reverse strand, counting down.
ATGTTTTTAAATAGAAGACAATATATAAGCAAATTTTACAATTTAGATGACAGAATATGTTTCAAGCAATTCCAATTTTCCATTTATAGATTAATAGTTGCTATTTACAAAGATAGCAATATTTAGATAATGTAACTTTGAAACATTTTTTCAACATCAAACTATTGCATTCAATATAAACAATTCTTAAACAAGTCAAATTTCTAAACGCTCAACTCGCCAGCGCGAGCTGAACCACTTATAATTATTATCTATATCTATATCTATATCTATATCTATATCTATATCTATATCTATACTATATATAAAAGTACGAATGTCGGGAAACTTTTAGATTAACAATGATACCCTTATTTTTTAAAAATATTTCTGATACGCCATTACTTAAAATTAATTGGGCTCTATTTTTAATTTGATTTGGGCTTAAATGTTTATCTTAAAGGTTCTTTATTATTTTTAATATTAGGTTTTACAATTATACCCTACAATAACTCTTTTTTTTAAACTAGTTTTCACTTATACGTACGTTCCACATGATCCAATGTGTTTAAATTAAATGAAAATTAAAATCCTAAACATACTATTAATTTTGTCCCTAAAGGAAACCTATTATGGATGTTAGGTGTCATTTCCTTTTAATCTAAGAATTTTGTAAATAAAACATATATACTTTTAAAAATAATTATCATTATTTTGATTTCAATTCTTCATTAATTGTACTTTTTCCATTCATATATTCGTCAAAAAAATTTTGACGTTTATACATTGAATCAATGTTATGAGCTCATATGATTTTTGAAGTTTATGAAATTTAAATTGTTGGACATTATAAATATTGATGGAATAATTTGTATATACATATGGTCTTATTATCAAAGGAACAAAAGAAATTATCTCACTTAAAGCATAATATTAACAAAGTAAAATAGCAAACCAAACCCGCAATATTAGCAACGGTACATTTATTTATCTAGTAATAACTGAAAATAATTATAAGTCAAATGAAATAATTGCATGTTACGATCTTTTTTATTTTTAAAAAATTTTAAATTCTTGTTCCAGGGAAAGAATAAATCTTAATCATAATAAATTAAACTATCAAATAGAAACCAGTCAATCACAATAACTTTTTAAATTAAAATGGTAAAAATAAAATAATTATAAGACTTTGAATTTAATGAAATGAAAATAGATTTTTTAGTAGAATAAAATTATAAAAATTTAAACAATGACATTTATGAAATATATTAAAAAATTCAAATATATCTAAGTTTTTAATTACAATAGTAAAATGGTATAAAAAAAGATGGGTTCAGCTAACTGGTGCATGGGTGCACCAATTAGTCACAAAACGCAAGGGTTAAACCTTATTAATATAACTAAAAGAGTGTAATGATTGCATAAAATGTGGGTATAGAATTTCTAAATAATAATTGTTCTAAGAATAGAGAATTTATTTGTTAAAACTACCCTTATACCAAATAAGGGATGAAAATTTCATAGGGAGACTATAAAAATCTTTTAAGGAAATTTATCAAAATTTTATAGTGAGGTTATTAAAATTTTATAAAGAGGATATCACAATTTCATAATCCGATTATCAAAATTTTATAGTGAGATTAAAAAAATTTCGTAAAGAGATTATCGAAATTTGGTTATCAAAATTTTCAAAATAAGTTATCGAAATTTCGTAGAATAATTATTAAAACTTATAGTGTGGTTATCAAAATTTTATATTGAGGTTATCAAAATTATATAACGAGATTATCAAAATTTTGTTGTGGGGTTATCGAAATTGTATAAGGAAGTTATCAAAATTTCATTGTTTGATCATCAAAATTTTATGAGGAAGCTATCAAAATTTTGTTGTGTGGTTATTAAAATTGTATAATGACGTTTATTTTAAAATGATGGGTCACGCGTAACGCTAATAAAGCTAAAACTAGTTATATGAAAATTCATAATAATTATTATGGAACCATATATTTTTTATTTAAAAAACGCTAGTATCAATCTTACTTTCAAAATAAAAATTATTTTATCATTATTATCTGTAGTAGTTAAAAACTTTATAATTAAATTTAGGATAGTCTCATCTAAATCATGATAACATTTTACCATGACATGATGATTGGAATATTTCATTGAATTAATTCTCAGTTTTTATACACATGACATGTTATCACAAATGATTAGATGAGACTATCCTGTCAAAAATGGGACCAACCACTTCAAATCAACTCTTAAAATTTAGGTACAATTTTATCCCAAAGTTTAGCTCTTTTTAAAATAAACAACACGTGAAGGGCAATATCCCCAAATTTAAGATATCATTGGGATAACATTTTAGAAAATTGTTAAGTTCTCATCATAGTGCTTGGTCACATTGTTGGCATTCTTGGTTAGTCACACCTAATAATTTTTCTATCACATATTCAAATCTTCTATATTATTTGATTAAAAAAAAAACTTCCATAATATTTGTTTAAAAAAATTCCATATTATTCTCCAAAAAAGAATATTTCATATTAATCTCCGGTATGATAGACCGCTAATCATCATTAATAATAGTTGATTGGGCCAAACTAGATATAACAATATTTCAGAAAAGCTAGGCCTAAAACCAATGAATTCAAAACCGAACCGGATCGGCCAATTCAATTGGTTAAACCGACAATTGGAGGCCAATCTGGCCTGATGAGACACAAACTTGGAGAGTCAACGAACCAGACATTGACCGGTTCAATCGGATATTCGGATCTAGGCCGCCAATCATCATTAATAATAGTTGATTGGGCCAAACTAGATATAAGAATATTTCAGAAAAGCTAGGCCTAAAACCAATGAATTCAAAACTGAATCGGATCAGCCGATTCAATTGGTTAAACCGAGATTTAGAGGCCAATCTGGCCTGATGAGACACAAACTTGGAGAGTCAACGAACCGGACATTGATTGGTTCAATCGAATATTCGGATCGTTTTTGATCGGATCTAGGCAAGTTTGACCAGTTTCAAAAAAGCTTTTGATCAATGGGTTCTGAACCGATAACCTTGGGTATAAAATCTAAACCCTTTAATTACTACACTAGAGGTGGCATTTGATCATTTCAACAACACGTTATATATTTATCTTGTATCAAGAAAATTTTTTCCTCTCAAAGTACCATTTCGGGTTGAACCAATCGAACCGCGACCAGGTGATGCTATCGGTTCATCCATCAGTCCAGTTTTTTTATTCATTGCCTAAAACCGTAAAATCCAATAATTATAATAGCTCGTTTTGTATTTTATTGTGTATTCTTTTATATCTTATAAGTAAAAATTATTAGACGAGAGCATCACACCTCATCAATCATGAAACCAATCATTAAAATTTTTTCACATTAGATAACCCTCTAAAATTTTAGCACAAGTCTCCCTTTGAAAATAAATAAGAGGTATATGATAAGTTCCCAAAATTAAGATATTATTGATATGGTTTTAGAATTGTCAACATATTAATGGTTGATTTCATTGATGATGTGGTAGGTCAATCACACCTTATAATTTCTCATGCCTCACGTACCATGGTCCAGGTCCATGACTGAGATTTTATGAGTAATGGTTATATGAAAGTTCATCATAATAATTACTACTAGAACTTCTCGGCCGCGCTTCGCGTGCGGCTGTTTTATTTTATAAGTTCTTTTAAGAAAATTAAGTTAAAAAATGTAATTTATATTGAATTTATAATTTATTTTATAGAATTATTTTGGTAAAAAAAATCTTTCATTCCTCCCCTCTAATTAATTCGGTTTATGATATTATTCTTGATATTCATTGAACAACATAGGAAAGATAGGAAAGGAGATGAACCACTTTTAATTTTCCCAAACTATAATTAATTTATTATCATAGATTCATAGTTTATAATTAATATGTTAAATTAATTAAATTATAAATAAATATAAAAAGTCTTTTAATTCAATAGGCAGGACCCACATTTGAAATTTAACATACTAATAATACACAAAAAATTAAATATTGAATGAACACAAACATAATAAACAAAGTATTAGGAAATTAACAATTGACACTTGTCAAAGAAACCAAACATCATGTAATGCTCAATGAGAACCTTGCTCATAAGATTAATAGTTGGTATAATTACGGAACCACATTTATTTATTTTGGAAAAAGCTTAGGATGCACCCCGCATTAGTTAAGCTTCATTTATAGCCTAATAAATGATTAGGCTACTTTTGGTATGAATTTTGTAAAAAAGTAAAACTCCCACTTAAATGCTTAATTAAAGAGGTTTTTTAAACTTTTTTGGTGAAAATAGTCAAATACCACCTTCGATGATATTTTAATTTAGGGAGGCTTACTCTTTACAAGTTGCTATTAAATTAAACCTACTATTAATTTTATTTTATGAGCAAGGTTCTCATTGAGTGCCACATGACATTTGGTTTCTTTGACAGGTGTCAATAGTTAATTTTCTAATGTTTTGTTTATTATATTTGTATTCATTTATTTTGGAAAAATTAGAAGACATTCATCCCCTTTCCTATATAAAATAAATTATCAAATAATTATAAATTAATTATAAATTTGTTATGAATATAAATGTATGTTGTGGATGTATATGAATCTAATTAAAGCAAGGATAAGATTGATGACTTGGTTCATTCATACACATATACCTATGTATTAAGTTCATCCCCTTATATTTATGGTGATGTATCTATGTGCCTATAAATATGCCACTTACTTTGTTATGGAATAAGATGAATAAGAACAATTTCTCCCATTCTTCATATTTTCTTTTTCTCCGTATTCTATTGTCTCTCTCCTATTTCAATTCTCTACTCCCTTGTTTTTGTTTTGTTATCATTTCACAACAAAATTTCATTTCTTAACTGAATTTTCTTAAAATAATTTATAAAATAAAACAGACGCACGCGAAGCGCGGCGAGGAAGTTCTAGTTTAGTTTATAGGGATAAACTTTGAGTTAAAATTGTGTTTAAATTTTGTAAGTTGATTTGACATCGTATAATTATTTTAACGGTGGATCCGCGGTGGAATATAATAATATCTGTCATTTAAGCGAGAATATGGTGACAAAATAGATATTCCCTCTGTCCCTTTTTATAAGTCCCCTTCTAGAAGTTTTTTTTTGTCCCAGAATACAAGTCATCTCTCTAAACTCAATGCGTATTTTACTTAACTTACCCAAATTAACCTTGTTATTGGTAACAAAATTTATGAAGAGAGATAGGGAGTGGGAGGAGGAGAAAGTGTTAGTGGGGGGAGAGAGAAGAATGGCAAACTTGGAAGGAAAAGATAAAAGATTATAGAATTTAGAACATTAACTGTATTTCTTAATATTTACAATACAGTTGAAAGAGACTTATAAAGAGAGATAGATGAAGTATTTTTGGTCAGCAGTACCAGCTCGCTGGTCGCATTACAAAATTTTTGTATTACTTTTTTTTTGACCAAAAAATTTTTGTATTGACTTTATCGCCAGCATTTACTATCAAACCGCCAAATAAATGGTACATCTTTAGAGCAGGGCACATGTTGCCATTTATTGGATAAAAATAATGACGTGTTTGACAGTTTTTTACTGAATTAGCAAAAATATCTGTGTGCCATAATCCATGTGTCGACACGCATAACTCGTGTGACAATTTAATAAGTTGGGTCATGTTGGTTTTTTAAGGTCATCTTTGATCAAGTAAAAGTACAAATTTTGTAAAACTTTTGAATTGTTCATTATATCCTTATTTTTCAAACAAATTTTCTTAAATGCCATTGCTTAACTATTGTAGTTTTATTTTACTAAAAATTCTAGTTTTATTCAATTAAATCTAATATCTTTATAATTACTTTATTTTACCATTTTACTATTTTCAATAAATTTGGATATATTAAAATTTTAATATACAATTTTATTTTATTAAAAATTCTATTTTCATTTAATTAAATTTAATATTTTATAATTATTTTATTTTTATCATTTTAATTTGAAAAGTTATTGTGATTGACATCTTTCTATTTGATAGTTTAATGTATTATGATTAAATTAAATTTGTTATTTCCTAACGTGTAATTATTTTATTTGACTAATAATTATTTTTTTTCTTGATATTTAAATTTGTTGTTTTACTTTGTTTACTAATATTTTTCTTTTGTGTGGGATAATTTCTTTTATTACTTTGATAGTAAAACCCAATGTATATACAAATGGGCTGATCAGGTGGGTTAATTTTCGGTTTTAAGTTAGGTTGAGTTCGGATCGAACAAATGTTGGGTCTTTTAGGTTTGGTTCAATTTTGGTTTGTGTCTTTTTTCTGTTTCGGGTCATATGGTTCCGATAATTTCGGGTTTGGGCCTCCGATTTTCAGGTTCATGTATTTTTCGAATTCGGGTAATTTCAGATAAGTCTTACGGGTTGATCGGGTTCGGGTCATTAAGGATTCGGGGTCAGGTCATTTCGGTTTTAGATTGAGCGGATTTTTTGGTCGAATTGAGTTGGATTAGGTTTGGTTTTAGGCGGTCGAGTCGAACATCCACACTAGGATGAAATTTTGCCAGCTCTAATAATAGGCTTCTTTAGGACAAAATTAGTAGTATGCTTTTTTTTTTTGTAAAAAAATTAGTAGTATGCTTAAGATTTTAATCTTAATTAAATTTAAAACAGATTGAGTCACGTGCAACGCCACGTGAAAGTGATGGCTAGTATATTATTTTTTTTGGTATCCCATCCGGTATTCAGGGCTTTGTCCTGACTAATCCGGATCCGACCCGCGTCGCGCACCTGGTTGTGGTGGGTGAGTCTCCCAACAGGGGCAGCTGCGTACACAAGGTCTCAAACCCGAGACCTGCTTAAACTGGAACAAGCCGCTTACTACTTGAAGGACTAGTATATTATAAAGAAATAGGTCAAGTGGTTGGCAATCACAGTGCATATTGTTGATAATAACCCATTGGGCTGTGAGAACAGTAAGGAGAAAGGGTCGAAAAATGCTTTCATTTAAATTGTGGGCTACACAAAATAGGACATCCAAATGTTTTCATGAAGCTAGCTGATATTATTAAACTTCCGAATTGGGTTTTTTTACCTAATTTAACCCAAAACCTTTTCTTCGTTTTGGATAGTGAGCCAGTAGGAAACCCAGTCCAAAACTTGAGGATAAAGAAACTTGAGCGGAAACAATGACTTCACCCATAATGGCTCTGTCAGGTACATATCTCGCCGGAAACTGCTTTCCACAATCGCCTTGGCACACACATCTGTTGGCTCATCTTTCAGGAACCGGAGTTTGCCCTGATTCAATGACAAATTAATTAGAAACTACTCCATGCTAGCAAAAACCATTATTAGTTCATTAATTCACTTTTCTTAATAGAATTGAAATATATAGAAATACGTACCTTTGCTGCTTGAGTTTGAAGGGCTTGGGTCATTTCTGACTCAACAAAACCAGGAGTGACAATGGTTACTCCAATTTCTGGACCCAATTCAACTCTTAATGACTCAAATAAGCCTATTTGAGCTGCCTTGCTTGCCTGAATTATATATATTACCCATTTTAATTTTTACAATGTGACAAGTTAATTATTAATATACTAAGCTGTGTAAACAATAAATAACTGAAAATGGGAATTTACAGCTTCAGAATGTATAAAATCATATAATACAGAAGCATTTTGTTTACAGTGTAGATGGTAGCTCTTGGAGGGCAGAGCCATCCGGCAGCTGAAGACATGACCACAATCTTCCCTTTGCTTTTTCTTAGGTGTGGAAGTGCAAAATGGGTTCCGTACACTGAACCCCAAAAGTTTGTATCCTGCAAAATGAAATGAAATATATTATAGATTATGGAAACTGGAAATTAACTACTTTTGAACTACAATCAATCAAACTTCTTGATGGAAATTGTAAGCAGTGACATAGGGATACCATAAAAGTGACAAATTTAGATATATCGCTGATTCCTTCAAATGTCTGCGAGTTGAGAATCCCAGCATTGTTCACCAAATGGTCCACTGCGTGTCGAATATATAGGAAATTAATTAATCAAACCTATTTCATCAGTACTTAATACAAAATTAGGTATAATTGCACCAAAAAAGAAAGTTGTGAACATATAGCATTAAAATAAAGGGAGAGTTGTGTTGCTTATTTATACACTGCCCAAAGTGGTTCACTGTTTCGTCAACAAATCGCTTGGAATCTTGGAGCTTAGATACATCAGCAGTGATCACAATTACATCAGGGGAACCCAATTCTCTGGCTCTTCCAGCAACTTTTTGAAGACGATCTGTTCTTCTGGCTACCAGGGCCAAACGAGCTCCCCTTTTACCATATTCATAAGCAAGATGCTGCAAAATTCGTCAAACAGGATGAAACAATAATTCCTAACAACTAGCCCATAATTAAATATATGAATTAATCTGGTGGCCTCAGCCTGGAAAGTAAGAGAAATATAGAAATGAATTACCTCGCCAATGCCTGATGATGCTCCCGTGATAAGCACTACTTTACCAGCTACGTTTTCTTTGAAAACAGACCTCCAAATCGACCAAAGAAGCTTGAAAATAAGAAATGGGGGTAAGATGAAAACCAGTAAAATTATAGTTAGAGGGGGAATGAAAATGTTCAATAATTTGTTCATTTCCATGGCGTACGTCCACTTATAACAAGAATGCTAGAGATGAACTAATTGAAGAATATAGATATATACTAACATAGATGTTCATTTTTTAAGTTAAAATATGGATGTTAGTAATTAATAATTACAACTATAATTAGACATTTAGTCGTGAAGATAATGTTGAGTATAATTGGAAAACCGTTAAACTAGAAGGCCCAAGTAAACTAAATTTGTTAAGGATCATTCAAAGTCAGTCTCTCATTCCAAGTCAGTCAAGTCAGTTCTCCATTCAAAGCTAGTTAAGTCAATTTCCCATTCAAAGTTAGTTTGAATTCAAATATTACAATTACTTTACAGCACACATCTACTTGTATAAATATACTCATTGTACACAACAATACCATGAATGAAAATCCCATTTCCCTCATTCATCAAAACTCTCATATCTCTATATGGTATCAGATTTTCTCATGCCTTAATCAGCTTTTCGATCCTGGTTTCTTTGTTATCATGGCTACCAATGCTACTGCTCTCACTACTCAACTCTCCCCAATTGCTCTAAACACATCTGCCTAACTACACTTGAAATTGACATCCACCAATTTCACCTCTTGGCGCGCACAGTTTGACGCCCTACTTATTGGCTTTGACCTTGTTGGCTATATCGATCGTTCTCTTCCTTCTCCTCCCCCTGAAATTGAAAGGGATAACATCAAGATTCTCAATCCTGCCTACAGTTTTTGGCTTCGCCAAGACAAGCTGATTCCTCATGCCATTTTGGCATCTTCCTCTGAATCTGTTTTGCCTCTAATTGCTGCTTCCAAAACCTCTTGTGAAGCATGGAAGACTCTAACCAAGATGTATGCCAGTCGCTCTCGCTCTCGTGTCATGGATTTGAAAAACAATCTCACCTGCACAAAGCGTGAGAATAAGCCTGTTGCTGAGTATATGCAACAAATGAAGCATATTAATGATGAGATCCGCATGGCTGGATCCACTATTGATGAGGAGGATCATGTTCTGTACATTCTTAATGGTCTGGGCAGTGACTATAAAGAAATTTCAACAGTAGTCCGAGCAAGGGAGACTTCAATCACTTTTGATGAGTTACATGAAAAGTTGATTGCATTTGAGATGCACCTGAAATAGGAAGTGGCTCAAGTAACTAGTGCAGTTTCTGTACCTACTGCTAATTATACCCGACGGTATTCTGGCAACCAAAATGGCCGAAACAATGGTCCACAGCCTCGCAATGGAAATTATAGCAGGTTTTCTGATAAGAAACCAAATGGTGATTCAGTCAATCGCCCTTCCTGCCAATTATGTGAAAAAGTTGGTCACACTGCTTGACAGTGTCGTAAAGGCATATAATTTTTTGCCTCTCAGCCAAAATCAAATTATGCTCACTCTGCTCGCACTAATAAAAGCTGGTGTATGGACTCTGGAGCATCTCATCATGTTACTGCTGGGTTAAAGGATCTTTCAATCAATTCAGATTATGATGGCACTAATGAAATGGTTGTTGGCAACGGTTCAGGTTTGAAAATCACACATTCAAGCACCACCTCCCTTAATTCTCCTACGATTTCCTATTCCTTAAATGGTGTCCTGTGTGTTCCAGAAATTACATAAAATCTTGTTTCTGTATCTAAGTTTTGTAAAGCCAACAGTGTGTCAGTTGAATTTGATGCTGAATGTTTTCTTGTGAAGGACTTGCAGACTCGAAAGGTGCTCACTAAAGGATTAAATGTTGACGATGTCTACCAGTTTCCATCCAATTTTCAAGTTCAGCATCCATCTTCTTCTAGTCCTACACCAAAATGCTACTCCACAGTTGGTACCTCCATCCTTGATTGGCACAAGCGTTTGGGTCATCTTTTTCGATCCATTTTAAATCGTATTGTCAATGGTTTTTCTCTTCCTTCTTCTAATGATAATTTTTCATCTTGTAATTCTTGCCAATGCAATAAAAGTCATAAGCAGCCATTTTCAGTATCCACATTGTCTAGTACTCGACCACTTGAGTTAGTTTATACTAATCTTTGGGGTCCTGCACCCACACAATCAATTGATGGTTATTCATACTATGTGATCTTTATTGACCATTATTCTAAATATGTCTGGTTTTTTCCTCTCAAAATGAAATCTGATCTCTTTTCTTTGTTTCCAAAGTTCAAGGCTGTAGTGGAGAAATTTTTTAGTGCCACTATTATCTCAATATATTCTGATGGGGGGTGGTGAGTATGAAAATCTCAAGCAATTTTTACAACCTCATGGAATCTCTCATTTACAAACTCCCCCACATACTCCTGAGCACAATGGTATATCTGAAAGACGACATCGCCATGTTGTCGAAACTGGTCTTACCTTATTGCATCAAGCTTCTCTTCCCACTGAGTTTTGGTCTTTGGCATTCAAAACAACAATCTATCTTGTCAATTGCATGCCTATTCCTATTCTTGATCTTCAGTCACCCTTTCAGGTCTTATTTCAACGTGACCCTCACTATGAAAAGTTAAGGGTATTTGGTTCTTTATGCTATCAAAACTTACGCCCTTATATGAAAAACAAACTTGAGTGTCGGTCCAAGCCTTGTGTTTTTGTAGGATATTCAGATAATCAAAGTGCTTATCGTTGTTTTGATCTCGAATCCAAAAAGATTTACACTTCTAGGCATGTTGTATTTGATGAGACCAAGTTTCCTTACTCTATGCTGCCATCAAAATCAGGTACTTCTTTGAACTCTACTGAGTTTCTTTCATGTCCTACGCTACATATACTCAGATCTCCTTCAGTTGGTCAATCTTCCTTCATCTGTGCCAATGTTTAATCCTGAAGTTGCGGCACCTCCAGTCTCCACTGCTCCTTCAATTGAGGTAAACACATCTTCCATAAACACGGTTTCCATACTTACTGCCACTAATGCTTCCTCTTCAGTGCCACTAATTCCACAGCAAAATCGTTTTGATTCTTTGACCACTCATGGTTCTTTAGTGCCACTAGCTCCACAGACCTCTTCAGTGCCACTACTTCTAAAGGAAAATTGTTCTGATTCTCTGGTCACTCATGGTTTTTCAGTGCCACTAGATCCACAGAATAGTCGCATTCATCCCATGATGACTTGCTCTCGCAACAAAATCTTCAAACCTAAACAGATCCATCACACAACCAAACATCCAGCACCCATGAAGCCTGAACCAACCTGTGTGTCACAAGCTTTGAAAGATTTTCATTGGCGGCATGCCATGTCTGAAGAGTTTAAAACTCTTGTTAAAAATGGAACCTGGCACTTGATTCCTTCTTCTGAAGCTCAGAATCTAGTTGGATGCAAGTGGGTTTTTCGGATCAAATGAAATCCTGATGGCACTATCTTTCGGTACAAGGCCATATTGGTCGCGAAAGGATTCAATCAAAGGCCTGGCTTGGATTATCATGAGACATTCAGTCCTGTTGTCAAGCCTACAATTACTATTAGGCTAGTCCTCACTATTGCTTTGCAAAACAAATGGCCACTTTTTCAGCTTGATGTTAATAATGCCTTCCTCCATGGGCAGCTATCTGAAGATGAGTATATGAAGCAACCTCCGAGTTTTATTGACTCTACATATCCTGATTATGTTTGCAAGTTGGATAAGGCAATCTATGGTTTGAAGCAAGCTCCACATGCCTGGTACAACACGCTAAAAACCTTTCTTCTTGCTTATGGCTTCTCTCAGTCTAAGCCTGATTCTTCTCTGTTTATTTATCACCATGATGGACTTACTCTCTACTTCCTAGTGTTTGTGGATGACATTATTGTCTCTGGAAGTTCTTCCTCTGCCATTACTGATTTTGTTGAAGAATTGTCAAGACAGTTCTCTCTCAAAGAAATGGTGCCACTAAACTTCTTTCTTGGTGGCAAAAAAAAAAAAACTTCTTTCTTGGTGTTGAGACGATTTCCACAGGTGATGGTCTATTTCTCTCGCAGCAAAAATATGTGCTTGACTTACTAGAGAGAACCAAAATGCTTGACTGCAAACCTGTCTCCACGCCCATGTGCTCTTCCTCTTCTCTTAGTCTCATTGATGGTTGATCGGTCGTCAACAATCATAAAAATAAAATCCCAACAAACTCCTAACTAAGTAGATAGGGCAAGTAGGGGTCGATCCCACAGAGAAGGGTGATAGATTTTATCCGAAAATTTAGTCCTTAAAATCTCTAAAAAACAACACAGAAAATAGAGATTGACAGAAAGCAATTAAATAGAAAACAATTAAACTAGAAAACAAAGCAGAGTAAATTAAATCTAAGTCTATAGCAGATAAGAAAGAAAACAATAATTAAGGATATACTTCTTCACCAATGGTAGAAAACAATCAAATTAATTATGGGTCCTTGATTTAAAAGATAAATTCAATATTAAATTCAAGATGATAACTGGCCTAGGGAAAACCCTAACATGCTATTTAGATTAGATTAGCCGTCAAGCCTTAAATTACCCCTTTTTCTTCCTAACTAATCAATTAGCCGTCAAGCCTCAAAGATTTGCTAGGATTCAAAGCATTAAGATCAACTTTTATTAGTTCTTTCACACATGCTTAATAAATAAAACCATACAACAACCAGATAAATTTGATCACTGGCATGCAAACCCAATTAACCCGCCGTCAAGCGCGGCTAACTTGCTACACACAATCAAACTCATGCGTCAACCTTATTGTTTGATCTAGCCAACAATCTCTCAAATTACCTCTTTAGTGGCCACATAAATCAATAAAGATCAAGATTGTAGAATTAAAACAGAGTTTAACATGCTATCTATCAAGAATAAAATACCAAATTATAAGAACAGAAATCTCACCATATTTAATTGATTGAATTCACCAAAGGATCAGAAGTATTAAGAATTTAGCTACTCATGGATTCGGGAAAATCCATGAGCGGCATAAAAGTACTTACAGGACCTTGGAGGGGCGAAATCTCCTTGACAAAAACCTAGGTATGCCGCACCACCCTATAGCTAGAGAGGGTGGCGGCACCTTTTGCCTAAAAACTAGAAAAACTAGAAAATAAATCTAAAGAGAATTATGTGAAATTGGTGTGTGATTTGTGATACAGGAGGTGCCTATTTATAGTGGAAATAACCCTAGGAATTCCAATCCTAACTTGGAAAGGAGTCTAGGCCGGTTTTAGGGTCTAACTTGGACTCCAAGTTGGATTAAAAAGTCTTCCTAGAGTAGAATCCAAGTCAAAATAGGATCCTGAATTTTTGCTGAATTCGTGCAGAAACTTCAACGGCATTTTCGGGCTTGAAAACGGCAAAACTGGGTCTTGGACTTCAAAGGAAAGTTGTAGATCTCGGAGTTAGCTTTCCAACGAGTATTCATGGGTTTCAATCGGAGGTCTGAGCCGAAAGTTATGAATTTTCTACCAAAACGGCTCCTGAATCCTAATCCTGTTAGGACTAAAATCAGGAATCTACGGGATTTTGGTATTTCCTTGGATTTAGGAGTCATTAAGTGAGATTTTAATTCCAATTAATATCTTATATGGGTTGAGTATCTTCCCATATAAATTATCCATAAATACCAAAGCTTGAGGGCTTGTCCATGGCTTGTCTTCAATTAAAGCTCCAATTCTTCAATTCTTCCTCTTGAAATAAATCTTCACAATCTTCAAGTCTTCAATTAAATCTTCAAATGGTCTTCAAACACGAACTTCGAATCTCCAAATCTATGCTCAAAATTGCTTTGCTCAAATCTGTGTAAAAAGTCATCAAAATAGCTACAAAAATAGTGAAAAATAACAATTTCTCATTTTCACATCACTTAAAGACTAAAAACACAAATATTAATAAAATAACATATAATTAAGCATAAAAATGGGTCTAAAAACATAGTAAAATAGGCATAAAAATAGGGTCTTTTTTAGCTCAATCATATTTCCCCCACACTAAATCTTTGCTAGTCCCTAGCAAACTAGTGTAGAAAACTATGAAAAACACTAAACTTGAACACCTAAGAGACTCTATAATCCTAAACTAATGCAAATCTGTTTATACCATGATTTACACCTAGGGTAATCATGTAATTGCTCAAAATGGATGGCCACGATTTAATCCTCTAAAGTCCTATGGATGGTTGGATTTAGTCCACCCTAGGCCAAATTCAACAAGGAAAGAGTTGAATATTGATTTAATTTCCTTAATTACTCCCAAATTACTTATGGAAACTAAGGAAATTATGGAAATTATGAAATCAAATGAATTAAATGATTTCAAACAGCAAGACCGCCCCATTTTACTCCAAGAATTGGGTTTGACCGGTCTAGGCCATTAAAACCGGATTTGGGTCCTCCCGGGTTAAACTTTTTACAAGTTTTCAATTAAGGACAATGGGATTAGGGTTTCGAAATTGAGGTTGAAGATGAATGAATTGGGCAACATGTCTTTTATTAAAGTTGTTCCAAATATTATGAAGAACACTCTGTCCAAATTTCAGCTCATTCCGAGCCCGGAAGAAAACTTGCATTTTGTGCAATTAAGGACAGAATTCAATCCCGAGACATTTTTTGCATGGCGATTTCACCAATTGGCACAATAACTTGGTTCTCATGTAATATTGATGCTATTTGGAGGAATTTAGCCATGTTTGTCCATTTTCATTAACTTTTCACTTTTATTCAATTAAGGACAGTATGGCTAAATTAGCTCGGTTTAAGCCATTGCCTTAATCGATTTTTCATGATTTTGTCATATGATCATGGTGATATGATATTTAGCCTAATCCCATGTCCAATTGATCAAGTTTAAAGTTTCGTGGCATTTGGAATCTGTTTCAGCACCATTTGGCTCCTCCGCACTTGGTTTTCCACCCCTGCTTGCTGCACCGAGACTTTTGGAGCCAATTTAATTCAAAATTCAGTAATTAATTGTGATAATTATCACAATTAAGAGGCAAAAACGTGGTGGACTTTCTCTTGGCTGTTTTGGTGGAATTTTCCTTAATTAAAGGGATTTACATCAGGAATTAAATTCAGAAGATAATGCAGAAT
>AWUE01016206.1:0-25191 GCA_001974825.2 Corchorus olitorius | reverse complement strand
ATTTCTCAAGAAAAAAAAACCTATACAAAAAAAAAAGTTAGTTGAACATTAGTGGTTGATATATTAAATTAAATTAGAACAATGTCAAACAAAATTTCAAAATTATAAAAGATATTAAAGATCCGATTTATTTATTATTAAGGAAACAATATTTCTTTTTTTTTTTTGCCAACAAAGCAATATTTCTTTTTAGTCAATACGTTTGCACAAATACCTAAGAATTTGAATTAAAAAAAACCTAAGAATTTAATTAATGTAAGTATTTCAGTTATTATAGTATTATTACATTTAATTAATGTAAGTATTTTAATTATTATATATATTACATCGGAATTAAAAATTAATTGAAATAAGGATGCGGTAAAAGAAATTATAAATTTTAATATAATAATATATTTAATTTAATTGATAAATGAAATTACATATTGAACCTTAAAAGTTTAATTTGATAAATACATGTTTATCCTTTAAATGAATACTAAACTTTTAAAATTAAAAAGGTTATTTTAGATATTTCAGGTCAATGGTTTTGAAGTTTAGACTTATATAGTATATAGATATGTCTATGACCATGTCCAATTACTTTTCTTTAGTTTTTAAATTACAGCCTTAATTAACTAGGCAACAGATTTGAACGTTAAATATTGGGAAAATATTCAATATACTGTCGGTGGAGTTTAACAGGCTATACATGTGGGGTTAGGGGTTGACTTGTGTCCTTTATAGAATAGTTTCATGTGTCAAATACTCACCCCGCTTGTAGAGTCCAAAATTTACACTGTCGGTGTATCAAATAATTACCCTTAAATATTTAATTAATTAGGAAATGTGGTACGTGTCAACATTTAAATTCGTTTCTGAAGTCCAAAAACTTCAACGACGTTGTACCAAATAATAACTATACAAATTTAATTAATTATGAAATGAACTATTTGTCAATATTTTGACATGCATCTGGAGTCGAAAAACTCCACCGATAGTATACCAAATAATAACTCTTATCCTATTTAGAAATCTCTAACTTTTGGGCTTGGGCTTTTGGTCCATGCCCTTGAAGTCAGCTTCTAATGTGGACCATCACCCTATTGGGCCAATCTTGCTACTGTTCCTTTTTGTTTTTATTTCATTTGGGCTAGTTTTCTTTTCATTTTTAATTTGGACCCGTCTTGTCCTTTTCTTCCATTTCTTTTCATCAAGGCGTCCCTTGAGCTATTAACATTTAGTAAAATAAGGTCTATGCACCGAAAAAAAAAAAAGAAGATCCGTGTCAAGTATATACAAGTTCACTTTATAGAGAAAAAAATAGAAAAAAGATTACATGCCAAATAAATTGGAGTAGATCACGTGACCCACCCTATTTCCCCTCTATCTCTTCCCTAATCCACCCTTCCCTTCCCTTAATTCCCATTTTAAGCTTCAACACAATATGCAAAAACAGCAAAATGGAGGTTAGTCAGAGAATTAAGCAAAAATAGAAGCAATATTGGTGTTAATTAAGGCATAAAAACAGATTCAAACTTAGTAACATTTTGAGAAAAGGGAGACTAAGGTCCTATTTGTTAAATTAAGTACTGAAAATTTAAGTACTGAATCTTTGTGACTACTGAATTTAATACTGAATTTGTGGTGAAAAAACTGTTTGACAAGTTACTTAATTTGAAATGTAAGAAAAATATTTTTGTTGATATTTTTGTATGAAAATATTTCAAAAATACATTGGTAACAATTAAAAAAAGGGAAGAATTATTGATAAAAGGAAAGAACATAACATTAATGTTTGAATCTTTCCATAAATAATATTGTTGAATAGAAAAAGTAACCTTAGACCTACTTTTTATTTCCAATGCTTTTTCATTGAAAATTTTAAATTAAGTGATTTTCTAACCTTAATTATCAAACGCATTGAAAAAATTAAAGCATTGAAAATTTTCATTTTCAATGGTTTGAAAATTTTCAATGGTTTATCAAACAGCCCCTAAGCTTGGATGGTCCCTCTGCCACCTCAGCCTTTGCAAACTTCAAAACCCTTTCATGGGGACAAAACAAAAGGGTTAACAACGATGAGCACGAGAAGACGGTAGCGCAAAGAGGATTAGTAGATTACTAATCCAAACTTGCAGACCAAGTTCAAAAACATTTAGGGATTTGTCCTCATAGATTATTCAGTGCATGGTTGCACTTTTGGGTATTGACCATTGGGACAAATTTTGACTAGGAAAGTACTACAAGTGCATGGTAATTAACCCAAGAGAGCAATATAACAGTACCAAAAGTAGTGCACAATTAAACATAGAAAGTGTGCAAGCATGCTACAAGCAAGAGGCAAGCACATGCACACACAAGCACATAACAAATCAAAATGAGGCAAGGTACCCATGTTAGCAAATAGATGCCAGTAAGCTTGACAACAAGGAAAATGCAAGACTAATAAAAATAACAAGGACATGATCATTTGTTTGATAGTACACTCATTACAATCAGTGTACAAAATCACAACCATTCACCACATAAGCAAAGCATGCAAATCATAGCCATTCACCAAACAAATCATAGCCATTTATACTATCTCATATACAGGTCGTCACAAATACATGACCACCACAGTCAATAAACACCATTTGCAGAGAACAAAAAGCCAACTCATGTTCCATACAAAGATACCTCAGCCATTGGATTAAAATTAGAGACTGATCTTTAACTATAGGATCAAAAAACAACCCTGGTATATAACTTAATTACACATACCAAAAACCCTAACAGAGATATAAAGACAGGGAAAAAAATTACAGCCTTTAATTATGTAGGGAACAAATTTGAACACTAAATATTAAATTAATCAGGAAATGTGGTACGTGTCAACATTTATATTCGCTTCTGAAGTCCAAAAACTTCAACGACGGTGTGTACCAAATAATAACTATAAAAATTTAATTAATTATAAAATGAGATACTTGCCAACATTTTAACCCGCATCTGGAATTCAAAAACTCCACCGACAGTATACCAAATAATAACTCTTATCCTATTTAGAAATTTTTAACTTTTGGGCTTGTGTTTTTGGTCCATGCCCTTTAAATTAGCTTCTAAATTGGGCCATCACCCTATTGAGCCAACCTTGCTATTGTTCCTTTTTGTTTTTATTTCATTTGGGCCAATTTTCTTTTCTTTTTTAAATTGGACCCATCTTGTCTTTTTCTTCCATTTAATTTCTTCAAGTCATGCCTCGAGCTGTTACCATTTAGTAAAATAAGATCCATATACCCACCAAAAAAAAAGTCCATATCAAGTATATACAAGTTCACTTCATAGCAAAAAAATACAAAAAAAAGATTACATGCTAAATAAATTGGAGTAGGTCACGTGACCCACCCTATTTTCCCTCCATCGCTTCCCTAATCCACCCTTCCCTTCCCTTAATTCCCTTTTATGCTTCAAAACAATATGCAAAAACAACAAAATGGAGGTTAGTCAGAGAATTAAGCAAAAACAAAAGAATTATTGGTGTTAATTAAGGCATAAAAACAGATCCAAACTTAGTAACCTTTTAAGAAAAGGGAGACTAAGCTTGGATGGTCCCTCTGCCACCTCAGCCTTTGCAGACTTCAAAACCCTTTCAAGGGACAAAACAAGGGGGTTAACAATGATGAGCACGAGAAGACGGTATTGCAAAGAGGATTAGCAGGTTACTAATCCAAACATGCAGACCAAATTCAAAAACGTTCAAGGATTTGTCCTTATAGATTATTCGGTGCAAGGTTGCACTTTTGGGTATTGACCATTGGGTCAAATTCTGACCAGGAAAGTACTACAATGCACTTGTAGTGCTTTTAATTCTAGGCAAAATTGAGCTTAATTGTGTTCATTTTGATGTATTTTGGCATGATTTCTCTCACACCTTGAATTTGTTGTTTGTAGAATACAGAATTTATGAAAAAAGTGGTTGAAAAGGAAGCAAGAATGGAAGAAAAACAACAAGCTCAAAGCATTGTAAAGGATGAAAGAGAACTTGGGTTGAAAAGGATGAAGCTGAGCTAGTCATGTGCATGACCAGAGCAGGTCATGCGCATGACCGTTACAGGCGTTTGGCGTTCTTGCACCTGAGCTAGTCATGCGTATGACCAACACAGGTCATGTGCATGACCACGTTGAGACAGATAATATATTCCCCAATTATTTTTTTGTCTTAAAAACTCTTTTATTTATTTTATTTGGGGCACTATAAATACAACTTTTAGGGTTAGTTTTAGGGGACTTTTGGAGCAGACCGAATGAGGCTCTTGGCTGCAAAAATACAAAGGGAGGAGGAGGAAGAGAAGATTGGGAGAAAAAGCAGCTTCAAGGATTCATCATCATCAAGCTTCCTAGTTTCTTCTTTCTTTTTCTAAATTGTGTAACTTTACTTTTCTTGTTTTTGTTCTTGAATATATGGGTATTTAGACCCAAGCTAGGGATTAAGATGTAGCCTAGCTTGGGGGAACTTTGATTGTTGCTTTCATGTTAATGGGATTGTTGATTTTGTGCTTAATTGATATCTATTGTTGTTGGGCTTTATCTATTTCCTTTGTTTTAATTGATTGAATGCTATTGGTGGCCAACATAGTGTTTGAGTTTGTGGGTTTGTGTGAGGTATTGACAGATGAAGCATGAACCGAGCACTAGGGAAGTAGACACATTAAGATTAGGATAGATATATTCTTGTTTTTATGTGATAGCTTGATTAATTGATTGGGCTTAATGAATTTGATTGGATGAGTGCAGTGCCGACGGGTGTTCACTACTAAATTGTCTATGGTTGCGTAGACTCGATGGAGCGCGTGACTAATTTTGTTCAATTGCTATTGTAGCCAAATTTCATGAGCATGAAGTGATAGTTAATTTCCCCTTGTTTTAAGTGAAGTCTTAAGCCCTAGTCATCACCTCTTAGCCAATTGTCCTATTAATTTAGTTTAATTAGTTAGTTTAGTTTGATCTATTAGTTAATTGAAACAACATCCAATCATTGTTTTAATTTTCATGCTTTTTCTTGCTAGTATTAACACAAGTCAAAGTTAGCCTGTTGTCCTCATGGGAACGATAATTTTTATTACTACGACGACCCCGTGCGCTTGCGGGAACCCGTCGATCAGTAATTAACCCAAGAGAGCAATACAACAGTACCAAAAGTAGTGCACAACAGAATTAAACATAGAAAGTGTGCAAGCATGCATGCTGCGAACAAGAGGCAAGCACCTGCACACACAAGCACATAACAAATCAAAATGAGGCAAGGTACCCATGCCAGCAAATATATGCCAATCAGCTTGACAATAAGGCAAAATGTACGACTAAAAAGATCAAAGACATGATCATTTGTTTGATAGCACACTCATTACAATCAGTGTGCAAAATCACAACCATTCACCACATAAGCAGAGCATGCAATTCTCAGAACACTCATTACAATCAGTGTGCAAAATCACATCCATTCAACACATAAGCAAAGCATGCAATTCACAGATTCACAACCATTCACCAAACAAATCATAGTCATTTATACTATTTCATATACAAGTCATCACTAATACATGATCACCACAGTCAATAAACACCATTTTGCAGAAAACAAAAGCCAACTCATGTTCCATAAAAAGATACCTTAGCATTTGGATAAAAATTAGAGACTGATCTTTAACCGTAAGATCAAAAAACCACCTCGGTATATAACTTACCCGCACCTAAAACCTAACAGAGACATAAAGACATAGTTCACAAGTCATAAACCCTAGGTAGGTTAAACATTTTTTCTTTTACAAAGAAAAGAATAGAGCTTAGCAAGGCATTTTTTTTTCTTTCTTTTTATTTTATTTGGCAAAACATAGACATAAAAAAACATAAAAAAACAGAGAAAACATAAAAACCAAAAAGAAACTTTACCTTTTTTGAATCGGAGAAATCTTTCTTCCTTTTCACTTCCCATTTCCTCTGCTCTTAGTCTCTTTGTTCTCTCTCTCTCTCTCTCTCTCACACACACACACACACACACATACAACTCACTTTCTCACTCTAGCCAGTTGCCGAAATTCTTTTCCACCCTTGCTGTCGCCGTCGGAGCCTTTGAGCTACCGTTGGCCGCAAAAAGTGCAAATCCGCCATCCTCGGCTCCCTTGCTTGCACACCTAGATATGTGCGTTTTTTTATAGTTAACCATATATTATTTACTACTTGTTTTTAAGTTTCAACATACTTAAAAATAATAAGAAGTACAATGGTAATAATAGAGATAAAGAAAGTTTGGCCTAAAGTAAAATAATTATTGATTTATAAGGTTATTCTTTACTCTATATATGTTTGGATTGGGAGTAGAGGAATGGACGGAAAGGAAATGAATTGGAAACCCTTTCCCTTATTTGATAACTTTTTAAAATTAAAAGAAAGGATATGATCAGGGAAATGAGTGTCCCTCCAATTTCCCTCGTATGTTCAATTTTACAATCCTTCCAAATTGGAGTTTGTGGAGGCAAAGGAAAATATTAGAACTATTTTTTTATGAAATTACTATATTATCCCTATTTTTACTTCAATTTTAAAATAGAAAAATGTTATATATGTAATTATATATTTATTTTCTCATTTCTCTCCTTTATTAATTTTTATTGTCCAAACAGAAAAATGATTATCACTTTTTTTCTTTTACTTCCACCATCTTTTTCTTTCTTTTTTTTTGCCTTACTCATTTAGATCCAAACATAGTAATTTTAATTTTTCATCATGGTAGGGTTATAAAATAAATATATATGATTTAATCTATGAAAAATAAGTAAATAATAACATGATTTCGTCAAAAAAAAAAAAGAAAAAGTAAAGAATAACATGGTACTCCCTCCATTCTATAATATAGTACTAGTAACAATTTTAACTTTTAACATAGATTAAGATATACCTAAAATCTAGGAATAATTAACTCTTCATACCATATCTACCCTCTTATTTTGAGATAATTTACTTCCCTTAAAATACCCAGTACCCATTATCCCTCACAAGGATTCAATTGAATTATAAACATTTAGTTATGTATAGAAATCTTCAAAGCACACTTATTTAGGAACAAAAGTTTATCTTAAAAGTAGAGCTGGTAATTGGGTGGGCTCGGGCAGGTTCGGGTTCGTGTACTTCGGGTTCGGGATTCTTCGAATTCGGGTATTTTCGGGTTCGGTCTCGGGTAGGGTTCGGGCTCGGATCGGGTTCGGGTTTGATTTCGATTCAATATTCAGATTCCAATCTGGATCCGGCTCATCCCGGTTCAAGTGTAAGTTCTTTTTAAAGATTTTTTTAAATAAAAATAATTGTTTTATCTTTTATATTATAAGTCTATTGATAATATATAATATAATAATATAATATAACATTATTATCAATATATATAAAGATTGAAAAATTGTTAAAAATTACTAACAAATACTCCCTCTATCCCTTTTTATAAGTCCTCTTCTAGAAGCTTTTTTTGTCCCAAAATATAAGTCCCCTTTCTAAATCCAATGCATATTTTACTTAACTTACCCAAGTTACCCTTGCTAGTGGTAACAAAATTTATGAAGAGAGGAGGAGGAGAAAGAGTTAGTGGGGAGAGAGAGAAGAAGGGCAAACTTGGAAGGAGAAGATAAAATATTATAGAATTTAGAGTTTTAACTGTATTTCTTAATATTTGCAATACAGTTGAAAGAGACTTATAAAAAGGGACAGAGAGAGTAATTAATAACGAAAGAACAGTCTCATCCATAGAGACATTTAGAAAGTTTCGAAAACTCGACCACTCGTTGAAAAATGAAAACCCTTCTTCAGAAAGATTACGGTCACCGACCATTATTAAGTGCCGTGCAACATTTAAATTAATTGAATTAAATATAAAATACATATACTTTATTACTAATTTAAATTAATTAATGCTAATCAATTCTAATTAGTTAATTATTAATTAATTATACTTTAATTAGTTATAAGGTACTTTTTAGTCTTTTGCTTTAAGTTATATAAGTTATATATATATATATATCTAATTATATATATTTAGTAGCTTAGCACTTTTTATATTGATTAATGAATTATTTAATTGTGATGATTATTATATAAATTTTATTATATTCATATATATAATAGTTTTATTTAATATTAGAAGGAAATATGTTTTTTTTTCTAACCAATAAAATATTTTATTTTATAAATTATTATTAAATTCAAATTATTTTGGATTCGGGTTCGAGTCAGGATCGGTCTCGAGCTGCCTCGGGTTCGGGTAATTTCGGGTTCGGGTTCGGGACGTTGACTTTTCTAGTCAACTCGGGTGATTTCGGGTTCGGACTCGAGCGGGTTCGGACGGGTTTCAGGTTTCGGGTTCATTTTGCCAGCTCTACTTAAAAGAACTCGTATTTAGGAATGGGGATTACTATATGTAATTAAAACAAGACATGTATTCTACTCCTTTTGTCCCTAATTAGATGTCATTTTATGGTCAACAAATACCAAATTTTGACCATTATTTATAAAAAATATATAAAGCAAAATAATTTTTAAAATTAACACTTATAAACTTTTAATTACAAAATTTTTAACACATATTTTTTTAAAATTAAATTTTACGTAACTTTTTTCATAAACAATGGTCAAAGTTTGGTGTTGGTTGACCAAGAGTGGACATCTAATTAGAGACAGAGGGAGTAGTAAGGATTTAATTTGAGAGCAATTCTCCTTGCCCCAGAAGAGTAATGCTATTTGTCCCGTCTAATTTTACTGTCTAATATTTCGTCTGACGTGTCATTGAAAAAAGTTACTGTAATTTCCTATTCAATAATATCCTAAAATCAAGAATTAACCTTGTAAACTCTCATTATTTATAACTAGGGCTACACTGTAATTAAATTCTTACGTTAATTATTAGGCGAAATAACATTCGAACGGGGAGTATTTTCCCCTCGAGAATATACTTTTTGCCCGGCCTGATTTTACCGCCTAATAATCAATGTAAGAACTTAATTTCAGGTTTAGCCCATAGTTACAAATAAGGAGAGTTTACAGGGTAAATCCTAAATTTTAAAATATTATTGAATAGGGTTTTAGAAAGGCTAAAAGTTCAAATAAGGGCCTGACCTTTAGGGAAAAGGTCATTTAAGGACCTAACCTTTCAATAAGGTCAAATAGGTGCCTGATCTATTTAATCAATGTCAATTAAGTCCAAAACCTGATTTGGTTGTCTGTGTGATAAACACGCCCTGTTAGTCCTTAAGGAGATATGCCGTGTCACGTTAAATATTCTTTTATTATTATAATTTCATTTTCTTCATTTTTTCCTATTTTTTTTTCTTCTCTTTTTTCCCCTAACATTAACTCCATCTTCTCTCTCTACAAATAAAGATCAAAACACCTTTCTCCCTTAAACTTAGCATGAACATGATGAACAAAATTCAAGAACTTAAACCCGGAAACCACCTTCCACCGCTGCTGACGACCACCCATGCTTAGCCGGAAAACACAAAAATGACCATTATTTTCCTTTGTTCAACCTAATACCGAATCCAAACTCAAAATCACCAAAAACTTCTTCGATTCCAAAGATCTGACCAACCCGAAAATACATCTTAAAAGAAAACCGCTGACCACCTACCCAAACTCAACCAAAATCACTGAAACTGTGAATGTTTAGAGATCCGATGAGTTGCACTGATGGGAAGCGCCGCCGATAGATCGAACGTCCTCCATTGTTGCTGCTGCTGGCCTTGGCAAGTGTTAACGGATAGACTTAGCCACACCGCTCCTTAGCCATTTTTGGTTTTTTGGCAGCTTTACCAAATATGTTTTTGCTGGTGTTTTTTTTTTTTTTTTTTTGCAAAAGCAAAACTAATAGTAGTATTTCCAGAAAAAAAAGAAAGTTAAAATAAAAAATGAAACAAGTTTGTGTTGGTGATGACTGCAACTACATGATAGCCACAACATTGGCTATAGCTGGCTTTGCTCCAATAATTTTATCCATAATAATAATTGGGAATGTAAAAATTATCATCCAATATAATTTAAGTCTCAACTAAAGAAAATTCAAAATAAAGAATATTGTTGAAGTTGGCAAAAAAATTTTATCCGTTTCTTTTGTTGCACAAATATAATTGTTATCAACTTTAAACAACAATCTTAAATTCAAAAAAAAAATAAAAGATTTTAAAGAATAAATATAATCAATGGCCATGATTTCACAATCTGCCACATGTCAGTATCTTAAAGCCTCACGCGCTTTAATGATTGTGTGTACATCACACACCGTTAAATCAAACGGCTTGGACTTATTTGGCCGAAATCACAAACATTAGGCACCTATTTGACCTTTTCCAAAGGTTAGGCACTTATATGACCTTGACTCCTAAGTTCAGGCCCTTATTTGAACTTTTAGCCTTTTAGAAATTACTAATATTAGCTTTCACGTGCGTTGCACGTGGCCGAACACGTTTAAATAAAAAAAATTAAAATAATTAAAATTAATAAAAAATTAAAGAATTAAATTATTACTATATTGTATTAGAATTATGTTGAAGTAAATTTTAAATTCAACATCAAATAGATATCATGAAACTAATTAGAAGTCAAAGAAATTAATTATTGAAATATAACAATATTACATTTGAAGTAAATTCCTTTAAAAAATGTGTTACATTTGTAGGTGGAAATATTTTTCAATTCTCGTGTTGACTTACATAACAAAATTGAAATTAGATATTATTAAATAGTCCAAAATGTATCCAAATATTATTTACTATTTAATATTATGTAATTATGTAATGAAAATGAGATTTCTTTATAAAAATTTAAACTTTGATGAAAGTAGAACTTCTTTATATAATATATACATCATTTCTATATGTTTCCTTCTATTTCTTTGTATTTTTTTTACTTGACCAAAAATTTAGTTGAAGGCATTGAAATTTCCCGAGAGAGTGCAACATATAGTTTTTACGGTGACAAACCATGCAGTGTAAGAATATTTAAGAATTCCCTCTTATAAAAGTTGTTCCAGTCATCAACTACTTCATCGAAATTATTGTACGTCTTACTCTTACCGGGGGGGAACAGTTGTATTCCTATCACCTACTCATTCAGTTTGTCCACGTACTCATTTCTTGAATTCCTCATGTGGAAATTTTGAAAATCTATCTGTGGCAAATCAAACTTCTTGACGCTTTTTCATATGCATGCTTTCAAGATAATAAAAATGCTCTGTAATGTGCAAGCAATTCGTGTCTGGTATGGACTGAGATCCCATACATTCTCTTATAATCCTCAAACATTGCATCGAATAGGCATTCCATAGTTTCCTCACATCTAACAGTTCACCATGCACTAATAAAGTCATGAATAGCCTTCTTAGTTCATTAGGCATTTGAAATGCTACTCCTTCAATCATGCACTCCGATATACTCTGAATTATCTCAAAATTTATTTATTTTGTGAGTAATTGGGCTTTTAACGCAGTGATCCAAACAATTCGAAGTCGGATTTTTCATTTCTAAATAGATTATTATCCGTAAATTGACAATTGATTTAAGCAAGTATGACATGAACAATTATTCATGTAGTTGGGGCGAGAAAAATTCCTCAAAGCCATACACAAGATTCTCTTTGTTTATAAGGAAAAGGTAAATAAATGCTATGACCTCAAGTGGAATAAATAGCCACAGTTAAATTTTTTGATGATCATTTCAAAAAGTCTTTTACAGTAATATTGTTTAACTAAAAAAAGATTAAAGATTCAAAACCAAAAAAATAGCTAGTAGCCTATTGTACTTTGACTTTGTTTAATATAGTAAAATTAGAGCTATGTATTAGGAAGATGAAGATTTAGAGCCATTTTGGATCAATTTGGAGAAACTACTGATTTTGTCTCATTTCGACCCAGTAGGCTCATTAGGCTTGTTTGAGTCCATGAAACCCAAATTGCCAAGCCAGATGTCTTGTAGTCTAAATATAATATTCTTAGACCCGATTTGTAACTGTGGAAGCCTAAAGAAGGAGTCCAAGTCCAATCAGTAATTATGATGCATTTATGATTCAACTCTGATGCAGCATTGTTAAAAAATATTCGGAGGAGGACTTCAAAAGAGCAGTTTTTGAAGAAAATTCATAATTTGTGATCCGAAAGTCAGAAAATTGAAAATGAGGTACTGTTGGAAAGATGATTCCAAGATCTACAATTTTTATGTTTACCTCGAGACCTAATTCTACAATTCCAGTGGACGATTTTGCCCTTGAAATTTCTGGATAGAATTGATCTTCTCCTAAACCGGCTTGGAGAGCCAGATGTCTTGAAGTATGAATCTGATATTCTTAAACCCAATTCGTTAATATGGAGGTCAAAAGAAGGAGTCCAAGTCCAATAAGTAATTATGAGGTAGTAATGATTCACCACTAATGCAGCATTGTTAAATCCTATTCAAAAGAGGATTTCACAAGAGCAGTTTTGGAAGAAAATTCATAACTTTTGGTCTAGAGCTCAGAAAAATTCAAATAAGCTACCGTTGGAAAGAGGATTCCAAGATCTACAACTTTTATGTTTACCTCGAGACCTAATTCTGTAGTTCTGGTGTATGATTTTGCCCTTGAAATTTCTGGACAGAATTGATCTTCTCCTAAACCGACTTGGAGACTGTTTTAAACGAAAATTCAGATACTAAAGATTATGTGTAGCATTCCTATTGGCCATGTTGGATTATAATTAATGAGGATGATCTAAATTTCCATTATTAAAATAATGAAATAATTAAAATATTTATTAATAATGACAATCTAAAAATATATTTGAAAAAAAAAGGTACAATCCGGAAAACATAAAGTTTCCTCTTATTCGTACTTTTATATATAGTATAGATAGTAAATTTTTCAATACCACCTCGAGTGGGATATTCAGATCAGACAGTAAAATTAGATGAGGCAAAGAGATTGCTCTTTAATTAAGCTAATGCATCATCAAACCTGATAAAATATGGCCTTATAACATAAATATGATAGCCTCATACATACATGCATACTGTCTCACCCCGACCCGAAAGTTGAGCATGGACAACTGCCGTGTCACCTCGAAACACGTGTCGGCCGGTCACGCATTTCAAAGCAACACGAAGCGTCAATATCAGATCAAAGAAAATTAAGAAAGCACAAATTAAGTATAAATTTAAAAATACAGAAGTTTGCAAATCATAGTAAAAGCGGAAACATTAAAAATAAATACGGTAGTAAAAACGCTGCAACATTTAAAACCGAAGCCACAAATCAATGGAGAAAACCAAAAATCGAAGTAAAACAAAAACGAGGAACAAGAGATAACAAGAATAAAAACAACTGCCAGTGAGACCCATCATGTAGTGAGAAGTACCTCTAACTGGAGGGATCACAGTCTATGCCACCGACTCGATTGTCAAGGGAAACGTTAATCCTAGCTACCCTGAAAAGTCAACAAGAATTAAAGGGGTGAGTACACGAATGTACTCAGTGAGTGGGCCACCCACAAGAGAGGACCCGAGAGGGTGTGGTGCACTCATAACAAAACAATTAGGAAAACCAACAATTATAAAAATGAAACTCATCAATCAAAACTAGTATACAAAATCATTTATCATTTTATAAAACCTGGGCTGCCAACAAAACCTATCCAGAGTGACTTTGGCCCGAGTCAACCTCTGGAACCATCAGGGGCATTTTTGTCATCATCAAATAATATCAGTAAAAATATAATTATCTTTTTATCCCAAGAAAGCCCGTTCCCCTGACGTTGGCCTGGGTCCGGTACTGCGTGGTGGGCGCAGCACACCCAGTTTAGCTCCCCCATGCACACGCCGAACCGGTACATATATATGGCGTGTCGGGCCTGGAGCGACGAACCATGTGGATCCATATCAAACCATGGTCCGCCAAATGAGTCCAACTACTAGCTAGTATACCACCAAATCAAGTCATACGTACTCCCTGGACTGCGTCCAGTCCACGAGTCCCTGTATGCTTTCTAACCGTGTCGTAATCAAAACCAAGAGTCATTCATGCACCCAAAACGATTTATTAAAACCATTAAT
The DNA here is from genome assembly GCA_001974825.2 of Corchorus olitorius. Taxonomy (NCBI): domain Eukaryota; kingdom Viridiplantae; phylum Streptophyta; class Magnoliopsida; order Malvales; family Malvaceae; genus Corchorus; species Corchorus olitorius. Next base: position 11,113 of record AWUE01016206.1, on the reverse strand, counting down.
AAAACATTATTAGTAAAACAGTAATAAAACAATTCATCAACGGAGAACCCGTTGAGGACAGCCCACTCACAGTTCAGGGGACTCGTATACCCCCAAAGTGAATCCACGGTGAGCTTAACTGATGTCTCGATCAGCGCCTCGACCGTCTGATTGAGAAGTGCACCAAACACAAGAAAATCATTAAAATCAAAATCATAAATCAAAGTCATAAACCAGAGTAAAACCAACACAATCAATCCAAAACAGGATAATAAACCAAATCAGTCAAATAAAATGGAATAAAATCAGAATAAACACATAACCTAGACCCACAGTCTAATATCGAGAAGTTTAACTCGTCTAATCATGTCTTATAGGGTTTAATACGAGTTTCAGAGTCCGAATTCTCTTTCTAGAATTCATCTAATCACTTCTAGCCGTTAGGGGCAAAACTGTAATTTCACATATCAAGGGTAAAACAGTAATTTTAGTCGACCAAGGGCAAATACGTAATGTTAACATCTTAAGGCTGATACGGTAATCCTCTAACCTTACATGTTCAATTGACGTGATTATGTAAGCCAAATCCTTTTCTAGGGGCAAAGTTGTAATTTACTCATTCAGGGGTAAAATGGTCATTTACACTTATTACAGGTTTCATAACGTACATACATAGTTATTGATGTGAACAACATAGTTGAAATCTCTCAAATTCACCCTTAAGGGTAATTGCGTAAAATTGACTACTAAGGGGCATATTGGTAATTTAGACCATTCAAGGGTAACATGGCATCTTTACCCAAAAAGGATCACTACGATAGCTTTCCAATTCCGAAAGTGTGATCTAGAAAGCTAATTACTTGTATCACCCTAACAAGGGTAAAAGGGTAATTATACTCATCGAGGGTATTTCAGTAATTTTACTCTCTTAGAGTACGATGACATTCTTACGTATTATATTTGTTAACCCTAGTCAGTTGATTCGAAACCGCAGCTCAACGGAATAGATTAGTACGCTATTACTAATTAGGGGTAATAAGGTAATTTACCACTTATGGGTAAAACGGGAATTTATGTTCCTACAAACATTAAGGAATGGTACAAGAATTATTTGGATTTCTTAAAGCAACCGGTGTAGTTGAATTTATTAAATTCTTCCTCAAAGGTTAATTTCGTAATTAGCATTCTAAGGGCGATTTAGTAATTTAACCCGTCAAAGGGTAAAATAGTAATCTCACTTACCAATTTAAATTCCTATTTACTCTTTTTTTTTATTCCCTCTTCTTTTATTTTTAAATTCGGGCCTTAGCCCATTATTTCTTCTTTTCCTTAAAGTTGGGCCTAGCCCATTTTTCCTTTTTTTTTCTCTTTCCGGCTTGGGCCTGGTGAGGCCCAAGCCTGGCCTGATAGCTGGGCCGCGCTTGGCCGGCCTAGCAGGCCTTATTTCTTTTTTTCTTTTTCTGTTGGGCCTAGGCCGCTTGGGCCTAGCTCCCAACCGCTTGGGCTGCGCGGCTGCCTGGCCCAGCGCGCAGGCCTGTGTGGCCCGCAACGCTGGCCAGGCGCCTGCGTAGGCCCACGGCCTGTTTGGCCTCCCTGATCGGCAGGCTTCCTTACCTGCCGGACGGCAGGCCAAAGCCTGCCGGAATCTGGAATTTTCCAGATTCCGGTGAGGCTTCATTAGGCCAAAAATGGCCAATTGAGCCATCAATTTGCCCCATTTTCACTCCAAATTACAAAAATTAAATCTTCCCAAGATCTCTAAACACCATTTCAAGCAAATCCTAAGCTTCAAATCATCATTTAACACCAAATTAAAGGAATTTCATCAATAACATTTCAAATCCAATTTACCCAAAAGCTTTAAGTCCCACTTTTCATTCTCCATTGCTTCAAATCCGATTTATTCATGATCAAATCATCACCCATTCCTCCAAACATAAACTCAAACATTAATCATGGTGTTAATCATCAAATATCACTAAAACAAAGAATTTCTTACCATAATCCATACATAAACTCTTGATTCTCTTATCTTTCTCATCCTTCTCAAAGCTCCAACTCACCCATTCCAAATTCGAACCCTCAACACGTTTTAAAATAAATTGAATTAGTTTCATGTTGAGTTGAAAAAAAATCAAAGAACTAAGATAGCTCAAACCATTAAAACTTTCTCCTTACCTTTAAGTCTCCAATTTCCTTCTTTTATGGCCAAGAAATCTACCATTGAACCCATGCCCAAGAACAACTTTGTAAGAGGAAAGTTATGCTTCAATTGCATGTTGAATTAAGTAAAGATTTAAGGGAGAGGTTTTTTGAGAGAGATGTGAATTCGGTTAGAGAGAGAGAGCAAGTTATGGTTTTGACGGAGAAGAAAGAGAGGAAAGAATAAATGGGCTCCTTTTATAATTATGGGCAAATTGCATTTTGGGCCTCAAAATTTTCATTTCCTTCAATCAAGTCCCTAACTTCCAAATTTCTTTCAATTCAATCCTCCACTTCACAATATTAAATCTCTAATAAAATTCTAAGTTAGGTAAAGTTAGTTTAGGCTTCACACATACATACATACATACATACATACATACATACATATATATCTATACTATATATAAAAGTACGAATAAGGGGAAACTTTATGTTTTCCAATTGTTCCTTTTTTTTTCAAATATATTTCTAAATTTCCATTACTAAATAATATTTTAATTATTCCATTATTAAAATAATGGAAATTTAGATTGTCCTCATTAATTAGGATCCAATATGACCAATAGGAATGCTCCACATTATCTTTAGCATCTGAAATTTTATCCAAAACATTCTCCAAGTTGGTTTAGGAGAAGATCAATTCTGTCCAGAAATTTGAAGGGCAAAATCATCCACCGGAATGGCAGAATTAGCTCTCGAGGTAAACATAAAAGTTGTAGATCTTGGAATCCTCTTTCCAACGGTACCTCATTTACATTTTTCTGAGCTCTGGATCAAGAGTTATGATTTTTCTTACAAAACTGTTACTGTGAAGTCCTCCTTGAAATAGGATTTAACAATGCTGCATCGTTACTGCATCATAATTACTGGTTGGAATTGAACTCCTTTTTTGGGCTTCCATACGAACGAATTGGGGCTAAGAATATCATATTTAGGCTTCAAGACATCTGTCTTGGCAATTTGGGCTTCATGGACTCAAACGGGCCTAATAGGCCTACTGGTCCGAAATTAGACAAAATCAATAGGATCTCCCAATCTATACTATATATAAAAGTACGAATAATGGGAAACTTTACATTTTACGATTTTGCCTTTTTTTCAAAAATATTTCTAAATTGCCATTACTTAAAATTAGACTTTTATGTTTTATATATGTTAATATATTATTATTGGCCAACCCAATTTCTACTATATATATTATTATTATTTATTTATGATTTAATTTTAAATTTAAATCTTATTCAAACTATTTTATATATATTTCTAACTACTTGTCCAAATTATTAAAGATAATAAATATGTAGCAAAAAAAAACGATGATGGTAAATATATGATTGTTGCATTTGTAATTTTGGTATCATTTTTCTTAAACGTATGTTCATAAGGTATAATGGCCATGAAAAGAGTTTGAATTTTTCTTTTTCCATTTTAAAATTTATGTTATTGTTGCAGTTATAAAAACTACCGTCTAAGTATGGTATTGATTAGTTCTTGTCATGTTTTAGGAATTTCATTTTCCTTTATCACTCTTTTTAACTTATTTTCTTCATTATTTTCATTACTATATTTGATGATTGCTTAAAATGATTTTCAAAAGGAGTTGAAATTTTAAAGGTATAATCATACTATAAGAACTAAACCGGGTTAGATTGCAAAAAAAAAAGAGTAACTTATTTTCTTCATCTTTTTAATACAATTTTTGATGATCTCTTAAAATGATATTTCAAAGAAGTTGAATTTTTAAACGTATGTACGAATTTTGATGATTGTTTGCTTTTGTTCTTATTAAAAAAAAAAATCTATGTTTGAAATTGGGAAAGAAATTTAGGTCTTGGGTGAGGTGTATGAATTTTTATATCGCATTCTTGCGTAATCATTTAAATTTAGTGTTTCCTTTGGTATTTGAGTTACTAACACTTTTTCAACATTGTTCGATTGGAAACATAAAATAATTTAATTATATTGTGTGATTTGATAATCTATATCGTTGCAAGATTGTGAATTTAATATCTTTCCCCCCCAACTAGAAGAGATGATTATATTACAATGGGATTGGAGGTTAAATGCACTAAGGGCAATGGTTAAACGTGAGCTGTTGAAACTTCTGAGGGAGACAGCTTCATTAATCAAATAGAGAAGTTCGTGTGATCTATAATAGAGCAACGATGAGATAAGGGCCCCGAGATTTTTGTGTGAAGGGGATCCTCTTTGATATTGGAGTTAGTAGGATATTAAGGTGTTTGGAGATACTGAAGTTAGTAGGGTCTTAAGGTGTTTAGAGAGCTTAAGATTTAAAGAGTGGAAATAATGAACTTTTACCTTATGTGTGGAGTTCTCTATATATATACAGTGTGGCTTTGGGCCGTTCTATATGGACTCAACATTGCCCCCTAGGTATGAGGGTGGTTCTAAAATGATTGCACAAACGGTTATGAAACTGAGCGTCAGGTGGGCAAGTTGGGACGATCTGAGCTAAACAGGCTTACCGGTCGCATAACTAGATAGTGTCGAATGTAACAATATTTGATCTGGATGTATAGTCCATGTGGAGAGTGTTGAGTCGTAGAATGCTCGCTCGAACTGTATGGTGCTCTGTGAAAGATGAATGAGAGATATGCCATGAATGCCGAAAAGGGGAGTGCTCAATTTTTGAGGATTGAGTAGGAGAGTGCGCTCTAGGAATGATAGTGGATAGGAGAACTCAAGCTGATAACGTACTCCGTGGAGGAATACCGCACGAAAGAGCTCAAATAAACAATATGGTCCATTGAAGGTTGGTGAACATGAGAATGGAGTAATGTTGAACGAATGGAGCTCAAATTGATAATATGCTATATGGAGGAATGCTGAATGGAGGAACTCAGTGTGATAACCTGCTCTATATACTACCGAGTGGAGGAACTCAATTCGAATATGTATATGTATACACTATCAAGGAAGAAATTCAATATGAATTATATTTGTTTGTACGACTAAACGGACGAGTTCGATCTGCGAATGGAGGAGCTTAATATGAATGATTTATATAATACTAAATAGAGGAGTTCAACCTGATAATGATATATGATTTTATAGAGAGATTGTCGAAATTTCATACTATATTATCAAAAAATTGTAGGGAGATTAACAAAATCTCACACAAAGATTATCAAAAATCATAGGAAGATTACAAAATTCATAGGAAAGTTTATTAAAATTTCATGATTAGGTTATCAAAGTTTCTTATGGAGTTTATCACAATTTTATACGTAATTATCAAAATTTCATATGGTAGTTATCAAAATTTAATAGGGTAATTATCAAAATTTCATAAAAATATTCAATTGAAACATACTGGGCCACGTGCAACGCACGTGAAACTTAAAACTAGTATATATACATGTTTATATATATTTTTCTTGGCAACAGATTAATACATCATAAAGAAAGAAAAATATGTTCAAAATGTATTAGTAGCATGTGTGTTAAATACTCCCTGTTGTTATTTACTTGTCACAATTAGATCAACTGTCTTACATCTTCGACCATCATTTATGAAAAGATAGCAAAATTTAAAATTTCAAAAAATATGTATTAAAAAGCTTATAATGTAAGATTTAAAAATATTATTTTAAAAAGTTATATTTCTTTATATATGTTTGAAAAAAATATGGTAAAAGTTAAAGGTTGGTTCACCAATTTGTGACAAATAAATAAATAAATAGAAACGGAGGGAGTATATAGTAACTATAAGTTACAAGTAGTTGTGTCAATGCAGATGCCCCATAGAGAATTTGCATCATTATTATTCCCTTCTTCTTTTTTTTGACAACACATTATTATTCCCTTCATCTTCATGTCGTTAATTTTATTGAGGAAAGGCTTCACACTGCATATGCTTAAGAGCCCATTGGGCTACCAAAACAGAATGGAGAAAGGATGAACCAATGCTTTGATATAAAGGTTGAGCTACTGCAAGTCTGCAAGACAGAAAATCTATTTTTCAGATGAAGCTAATTGTAGTTGACCATATTCAAGCTCCAAAGACAGAGCGCCGAAGAATGCTATGCTTTTTTATCCAAATTCGTGCGTCGTCTAGGAACAACCACCCAGTAGTTAAACCAGGTCCAAAGCTCAGGACAAAGTAGCTTGATCAAAAACAATGACTTCACCCAGAATGGCTCTGTTAGGTAGGGATCTCCCCGGCAAGTGCTTTCAACGATTGCCTTGGCACACACATCCGTTGCCAAGCTTTTCAGGAATTGCAGTTTACCCTGCTACCCATTTCGCCAATCAATCAAGTTTTAATCAAAACCAATGACGAAATTAATATTCAGATGATGGTCAATTTTAAGGGAAAATATTTACTATGCTATTTTAGAGAGCTGGGTACTTTACCTTTGCTTTTTGAACTTGAACGCCTTGGGTAAGTTCTGACTCAACAAAACCAGGAGTGACAACTGTTATTCCAATTCCTGGACCCCATTCAGCCCTCAGTGACTCAAATAAAGCTATTTGAGCTGCCTTGCTTGCCTGAATTACCCATTTCAATTTTTAGAAAATTACCACAAGTTGACTATAATAAATTGCAGATTCAGCATGTATATCAACCCCTTGTAATACAGAAAAGCAAAGTTTTACACTGTAGACGCTAGCTTTTGGAGGGTAGAGCCATCCAGCAGCAGAAGACATCACCACAATCTTCCCTCTGCTTTTTCTTAGGTGTGGAAGTGCAAAAAAGGTACCGTACACTGAACCCCAAAAGTTTATGTCCTGCAAAATGAAATCAAAATTAGATTACAGAAACTGGAAATTATCTACTTTTTGAACTACATAAAATCAGCTGGTTAATTACCAGCTGGCTATGAAATAAATAGTGAAATGGGGGATACCATAACAGGGAGATAATTAGATAAATTTTTGGTTCCTTCAAAAGTTTGCGGACGACCAATCCCAGCATTGTTCACCAGATGGTCCACTGTGGAATAGTACATAGAAATTAATAGAACTAAATCAGTTACTATTAATTTCATAACTTCAATTCAACCCAAAAAAACTTATAACTATATATATCAATAATAGAAATTAAGGAGAGAATGTTTTGGCTCACACTGCCCAAAGTGGTTCACTGTTTCGTCAACAAATCGCTTGGAATCTTGGAGTTTAGAAACATCTGCAGTGATCACAATTACATCAGGGGAACCCAATTCTCGGGCTCTGCCAGCTACTTTTTGCAGACGATCTGTTCTTCTGGCTACCAGGGCTAAACGAGCTCCCCTTCTACCATATTCATAAGCAAGATGCTGCAGAATTCATCAAACAGGATGAAAAAAAATAATTCTTAACAGCCCATAATTAATTATCTGGTTGCCTCAGCCTTGAAGTAAGAAAAATGTAGAAATTAATTACCTCGCCAATGCCTGAAGATGCTCCCGTGATTAGCACTACTTTACCAGCTACGTTTTCCTTGAAAACAGACCTCCGAATGGACCAAAGAAGCTTGAAAACTAGAAATGGGGGTAAGATGAAGATGAGTGAAATTATAGTTAGAGGGGGAAGGAAAATGTTCAATAACTTGTTCATTTCCATGGCGTCCGCCAATTATGGAGATAAACTAATGGTTAGATATATATAGATTTTCCCTTTTTTTTTTAGAGAAAATGTTGTGTATATATATGGATGTTCGTAATTGCATTTTGTTTTAGTTAGTCGTTAAAATTACAATCAGAAATTAAGTCAACTAAGGATCCTAGCATATATAGCATGATCAGGTTCTACAATTGTTTTAGAAACGGCTTCCGCTTATGTATATTATTCTATTTTACCTTAAAAATATAAAATATACGTCCTATACCAAATAAATCGAATTGATAAATAAATTAAGCTTATATATATAAATTATTTATAACTTATAAGCTTCACTTCACAACATTGATACTTAATATATTTGACCTGGTCATTGAGTATTGAACTCTTAATTCGAGTGACAAGATTCGTAGCTAACAATGGTGCAAACATCAAAATGGGATTATTATCCTTGGTACATAATAATTTTTATTTTGAAAAAAAAAAATCTTTTAGTTTACGAGGAAAGGAAGAAGCAAGTTTGAAGTTTGAACCCACTCTTCTATAACCTTTTCCATTTCTACCTCTCATCAATGTTTTCATACCCAATTCGGCTCTTGACTCGTTGATGCCTCCGGATCCGAGTCAATCGGGTCACCCAGATCAACCGGTCGGATCATAATAGAGTTATTATATATTAGATTATTAATATCATATATATAAATATTATATATGATGCAAATATATTGCATAAAAATCTTTGGTTTGGTGGTTAAAATAAGATTTTTTGCTCATTAAGTGTTGGGAGTTCGAATCTTTTTTCCAAAATTTTTCCCCATCAAAATCATATGAACCAAGTCCAACCCGATCCGGGTCTGGGCCAATCGTCGGTCAAACCGGTTGTTGACCGGGCCAAATCTCTCCCAGTTAACCCCCATCTCCAGACCGGATAGGCCTCCGGCTCCCGATTGAACCGATCCGACCGGCCAGTCCGGATTTGAAAACACTGCCTCTCATCCGTAAAGATAGGTGTTAATTGAAGTTGGTTGAGTTAGTAAGGTTTTGGACCTCTGTTTGTAAGGTTTGGGATTCGAGTCGTCTCAATGGTGCTCCTTAATGGATGATCTGTACTTCTGTAAATACTCTCTGAGACTTGTGGTATACTCTGACATGTATTAGGACAATCTTCCTTCAGCTAAACTATTTTTCTAAAAGATATAATCAAAGGTAATCTAATCATTGAAAGCAATTTACATTTTATCAAAAAGAAAGCAATTTACATGATTTTGTGGGTGCATGCTCAACCCAAATAACAAACTCCAGTACCAAATGTTACTTATATTGTGCCACTAATTAAAATAGGATTTTGAGGCCCTTGCAGTTAGTTTGGTTAAACCCTATAATTTGTGTGTGTCTATATATATATACTAGTTAAAGCACGTGCGCTGCACGTATGTTAATAATTGATATATCATATATTCCACACATGCGTACTTTTCATTTTCATAAATTTTGATTAATTAATCATCAAAATCTGGTCATTTAGTTTACAGAGATTTGAAATAATTAATCTCATTGAACGAACAAAAAAAACTTAAATTATTATACAATTATGGTTATCTTCAATAATGAATGAAGGTTATCAATTTTCTTATTTAAATATACTAAAAAAACTACAGGGCTATTAAGAACGAAAGTTAAACATTAATCAATTAAGAAGGTTATCGATCTCTGATGCAAAAAAAAAAAAAGAATAAGAATAAGATTATCAATTTCCTCATCAAATGTTCATTAAAAAGCTATTTAAGTTATCAAAGGTTTTTGAATGTTATCAATAAATTCAGTAATTAACCTTATACTGTTAGTAATTTTAGTAGCCTTTTATCAATAATGGCATTTGCCAATGTTCTTCTTTAAGGTTGTTAAAAAAGTTATAAAGGTTATAAAAATTTTTATAGTATAAGATAATTTAGTAACCTAACATCTTTAATAAATTTAGTAGCATTTTATTAATTTAATGAGTATAATTTTCATATCTAAGATTAGTAAAAAAAGTTACGAAGATTATAAAAAAAAAAGAAGCTATAGTCCTATCAATAAATTCAGTAACCTTATGTTTTTATTACTTTTAATAATTTTCGTCAACTATGGATGTTATTAATCTTGTAATCTAAAATTACTAAAAAAATTATAAAAGGTATTAAAATAGCTATAATGCTCTCTACAAACCTAATTGCGCCCTTGGATGATTTTAGTAACTATTTATATATATAAAAAAAGGTTATGAATCTTTTTACTTAAAACTATTTAAGATTATATCAAAATAACTATAATGTTCGCTATCAAATAAGTTTTGAATGCTACTACTATATTCTAACTTGTACAAAAAATATCCCATTTAAATCACTTAATCCTAATTAATCCATAATGGGGAGGGAATAATAAATACTTTAAGGTCGTTTCCTTCCTCTTTTCATCTTATTTTCTTTCTCTTCTAAACCCTTTTTTGAAGAACTTCTCACCAATATTCATGATACGTAGGAAAATTTATTGGTTTACAATTGAACCTTATCGAAAATTTCAAACTATGAAGCTCTTGAAATGGATGAGAATTAGCTTTTTATTTTTAATTAAATGCACCAAGTATTGTTTTTGGAATATAGAAAGCTCGATTTTTCTTTCTTCTTCTATTTTTGGATTTCATATTCTTTTGCAAAATTAATTCGTTTTCACCTCAAATTAAATCTTTCGAAATTTTTTAACATCAATTGAGGCAAAGTTGTAAAGAAACTTACAATATTTTTTCTTGATTTTATGTTACATCTATTGCATTTTATTATTATTTTTATGTTTAATTATATAAATTTAGTTAGAATTAATCCAGTGTTGTTACATAGATAGTATTATTAATCAAATATCAAGTGACATGTTCTTTATTAGATGCATAAAAAAAGACGTTTTCGGACCAAGGCTTATCGAGTGACATGTTTTTTATTAGATGCCTAAAAAAGACGTTTTAGGACCGAGGCATGATGTTATCAACAAATTTAACAATCTTAATTATATTCTTAATTGATATCTTACATCTTTAGTAAGTAATTAATACCGATTTTTTTACATAAGTAATCCCAAAAAAAACCTTTAGAGGTTATTGAAAAGACTACGATGCTATCAATAAAAATTAAGTAACCTTAAATCCTTAGTAACTTAAGTAATAAGATAGTTATCAATTCTCTTACCTAAAATTACTAAAAAACTTGTATTGGTTATCCAAATTCCAAAAAGGTATTTTACAGTCTACTATTTTTAATAACCTTACATTATTAGTAATATTGGTCGCTGATTAATTTTCTTATCTAAGATTACTTAATTAAATGGTTATAAA
>AWUE01016200.1:0-16553 GCA_001974825.2 Corchorus olitorius | reverse complement strand
AAAAAGATCTTTTGTACTTTTATTCTTAGGAATGAAGAATATTATCATGGATAGTTAATATTGACATGAATTGGTCTTCATCTAGCCTGAATCACGTCCATAATTATTATGAACCAAACAAATTCGGTCCATAAGTATTATTATAAGTATTAATTTTAACTTTTTTTAATATTAACTTTTTTAATTATGGAAAGATGTTAATAATCCACTATAATTTTAATTAATAATTTATTTTTCATAATTTATTTTTTATTTATAATATATTTATTTATTTAATTTATTTCAGATTGAGAAATTTAATATCAAAGTTACAGGTTGCAGTAGCATACTCAAGAAGTAGATAAGAGATGTTTTTCTGGCTTGGGAATTGGCAAGTCCAAATCCAATAGTAATTTGCCTTCATACATAAAATATCTTATTGTAGAACTTATGTATAGGCTTAAAATTTCTGAACTTTGGACAACCTTAATAGAAAGCAATATATAAAATTAAACTAAATGTCATTATACACAAAATAAACCCTTCTTATCTTCTTCTCGTAGGCTCTCACCGGAGAATAAAGTACCAATTTTTTTATACATATTAAAGTACCAATTTTTACATCCTAATTGTCCCCAATAAATTGATTTTTCCATATATATATATTATATATAATATAAGAAAAAAAATACTCTCTTTGTCCCAAATTATCTGACTCTTTTGGATCAAACTAATCTTACCTTTGACCTTTAATTACAAAATAAATATATACAATCAAATTTTCAAGAAATATGTTTTTGAAAAGTTTAAGACTTAACTTAATCAAAACATAATTTTTTTTAAATTTAATTTTATATATTTTAAAATTAAGGGTCAAAGTTAGGAATACTTTAACCCAAAAAAGTCAAATAATTTGGGACGGAGGGAGTACTAGATAAGGTTAGGTGCTATATCCATGGTCAAAAATTATGAAGCAAAAGTGAAATATAGTATTTTTCAATTATTTATGGCTAAAAGTTTATCATCAGTCAGCTTTGATTTATAAATCAAGATGGGTATTGAAACAAATTCCATCTTTCAAAAGTAATTTTGTTGAGAAAATTTAAACTCACATAACCGAATCGGAAGTGACTAGTTTGATTAGTAAGGCCGGAGAGAAATTTACAGCTACATAAAGGTTAAGGCTCAAGCTATTATATATTCTTGTCCTAGGAATACTGGAACAGGACCACTTGTTACAAGTTGGATGACTCTCTTGGTACGACAATAAAATTTGTTCTAGCTCGTGTGTAATCTGTCAATTTTTAACATTAAGAATTCAAAAAAGAAAAGAAAATGTGACTAAAATAAATCATTGTCTTGTTACTAATCCATTTGCTAAAGGAAATACAGAAAATCCCCCCACACGGTCTCTGTTAATTCTAGTCACTCCTCGTAAGAAAGCATAGGTGACGGAGATTTCTATTATTTTCAACTTATATAATAAATTAGGCAAAGTTTGCACTGCATCGAGGCACCTAAACTTTTTGTTTTAGTAAACTTTTATGCCGAGGAAGAAAATTTATACTAGTTATAATTTCTGAAACTAGACTAAAATTCATTAAGGCTGTGTATTCATTGCAATATTCCAAAGATACTTTTTGGTATAAAATACAAAATTAATATTCAATTTTCTCAAGCATTTACGACTATAATTGAGAACGAAACCTTAATTATCTAACTCAAATGATAGGTACATATTTGTATATGTATTTTCATGCTTAAATATATACGAGTACAGAGTTCTAATGATTAAACTAATTTGCCATACATCCATCCATTATCTACTACTATTTACTATTAGTAATTTGCCAAGTGTTACATACGTGGGGTTGAAGTTTTAATTGAAACATATTTTAAGTTACATATTATGAAATATAATGTTAATGTTAATTTTGAAAAGATTAAATTTCTCTAAATTCTTATGAATTATTGAGAATAAATTAATCAAATTTTTGTTTCATATTTTTTTAATTAATTTCTAATTAAATCGAAACAAGATTCAGATATACATAAAAGCAAACCTTAAATCCAATGTGGTTGAGATTTGATTAGATGAATAAAGATATTTTAAGGAGTCTCGATGCCAAAAATCATGCAAAACAGAGTTGTGGCCCTCTAATGCGTTTTTAGCCAAAAACCCATGATGGTAGTACACAATTTCGACTAAAATTTTGTAAAAATTGATCCAAAAGATAATTCCTCAAATTTTTGTTAAAATACTCATAAAAAATATATAATTCAATATCAAAAAGATTGAAGGGCTTTTAACGCATCTAATATTGTTTTTCCTATTTTTTCCGAATTAATTTTTAATTAAATCGAAACAAGATTTAGATGCTCGTAAAAACAAATCCTTAAATCTAATGTGGCTGAGATTTCGTTAGATGAATATAGATATTTCAAGGAGTCTTGGCACCAAAAATCATGCAAAACTGAGTCGCGCCTCAGAACGCGTTTTTAGCCGAAAACCATGATGGTTAATACACGATTTCGGCTAAATTTTGTAAAAATTGACCCGAAAGATTTTTCCTCGATTTCTAGTGAAAATACTCATAAATAATATATAATTCAACGCCAAAAAAATTAAAAGCCTTTTTCATACTTCTAATATCGTTTTTCCTATTTTATTTCAAAATTAATTTCTAATTAAATCGAAACAAGATTTAGAACTCGTAAAAACAAATCCTTAAATACAATGTGTCTAAGATTTGGTTAGATGATATATATAAATATAAATATATATATATATATGTATATATATATATATATATGTTTCAAGGGGTCTTGCCGCCAAAAATCATCCAAAACTGACCTAGGGCCCATGTACACGTTTTTAGCTAAAAAACCATGATGGTACACGATTTCGGCAAAAATTTTGAAAAAATTGACCCGAAATATTTTTCTCAATTTTTAGCCACAATACTCATAAAAATATATAATTCAACGTCAAAAAGATTGAAGGGCTTTTCACGCTTCTAATATCGTTTTTCCTATTTTTGTTTCAAATTAATTTCTAATTAAATTGAAACATGATTCAAATGCTCGTAAAAACAGATTTTTAAACCCAATGTGGCTAAGATTTGGTTAGATGAATATAGATATTTCAAAGAGTGTTGCCACTAAAAATCATGCAAAACTGACTCAGGACCTTAGAACGCGTTTTTAGCCAAAAAACCGTGATGGTACATGATTTTGGCTAAAATTTTGCAAAAATTGACCCGAAATATTTTTTCTCAATTTTTAGCCACAATACTCATAGAATATATAAACGCCAAAAAAAATGTTGGTGAACTCTCCATGCTTTTAATATCGTTTTTGATTTTTTTTCTGAATTAATTTCTAATTAAATCGAAACAAGATTAAGATACTCGTAAAAACAAATCCTTAAATTCAATGTGGCTGAGATTTGATTAGATGAATATAGATATTTCAAGGAGTCTTGGCGTAAAAATTTTTTCCATCATTTTTTGGCATAAATACTCATAAAATATATATAATTTAACGCCAAAAAGATTGGAGGACTTTTCACGCTTTTAATATCGTTTTTTATATTTTTCAGAATTAATATCTAATTAAATCGAAACAAAATTCAGATGCTCGTAAAAATAAATTCTTAAGTCCAATGTAGCTGAGATTTGATTAGATGAATATGGATATCTCAAAGAGTCTTGGCGGCAAAAATCATGCAAAACAGAGCTGGGGCCACGAAACGCGTTTTTAGCAAAAAAATCGTGATGGTCAGTACACGATTTCGCCTAAAATTTTGCAAAAAATGACTAGAAAATTTTTTTCTCAATTTTTGGCTAAAATAATCATGAAATATATATAATTTAATGTCAAAAAGATTGGAGGACTTTTCACGCTTTTCATATCATTTTTCATATTTTTCTAAATTAATTTCTTATTAAATCGAAATAAGATTCAGATGCTCGTTAAAATAAATCCTTAAATGCAACGTGAATGAGATTTGATTAGATAAATATGGATATCTCTAGTAGTTTTAGCGCCAAAACTCATGCAAAACTGACCCGGGGCCCTGGAACGTATTTTTAGCCAAAAACCGTGATGATTATTACACGATTTCGGCTAAAATTTTGCAAAAAATGACTGGAAAGATGTTTCCTCAAGTTTTTGCTAAATTATCATAAAAAAATAATATATCATTCAACGGCAAAAATATTGAAGGGTTTTTTACGCTTCCAATATCGTTTTTCCTACTTTTTCCGAATTAATTTCTAATTAAATCGAAACAAGATTTTGATGCTCATAAAAACAAATCATTAAATCCAATGTGACTGAGATTTGATTAGATGAATATAGATAGTTCAAGGAGTCTTGGCGCCGAAAATCATGCAATACTGACCCGGGGTATCGGAACGCGTTTTTAGCCAAAAAAAAAAAATCGTGATGTTACACGATTTCGGCTAATATTTTGTAAAAAATGACCCGAAATATTTTTCCTCAATTTTTAGCCACAATACTTATAAAAAACATATAATTCAACCCCAAATAGATTGAAAGGCTTTTCACGCTTCTAATACCGTTTTTCCTATTTTTCCGAATTAATTTCTAATTAAAACGAAACATGATTTAGATGCTTATAAAATCAATGGCTGTGATTTGGTTGGATGAATATAGATATTTCAAGGAGTTTCAGGGCCAAAAATCATTCAAAACTAAAATGGGCCCCTGAACACGTTTTTAGCTAAAAACCGTGATGATTATTACACGATTTCGTCTAAAATTTTGCAAAAATTGACCCAAAAGATATTTCCTCAATTTTTAGCCATAATACTCATAAAAAATATATAATTCAACGCCAAAAAGAAGGGCTTTTGACGCTTTTAATATCGTTTTTCATATTTTTTAATTAATTTCTAATTAAATCGAAACATGATTTAAATGCTCATAAAAAAAATCTTAAATGCAATGTGGCTAAGATTTTATTAGATGAATATATACATTTCAAGGAGTGTCGGCGCCAAAAATCATGCAAAACTGAGCTGCTGCCCCGAAACGCGTTTTTAGCCAAAAACTGTATGGTTAATATACGATTTTGGCTAAAATTTTGCAAAAACTGAACCGAAAAATTTTCTTCAATTTTTGGATAAAATACTCATAAAATATATATAATTTAACGGCAAAGATTGGAGGACTTTTCACGCTTTTAATATCGTTTTTCATATTTTTCTGAATTAATTTCTAATTAAATCGAAATAAGATTTAGATAATTGTAAAAACAAATTTTTAAATCCAATGTGGCTGAGATTTGATTAGATGAATGTAGATATCTCAAGAAGTCTTGGCACCAACAATCATGCAAAACTGAGCCGGGGCCCCAGAACGCTTTTTTATCCAAAAAACTGTGATCATTATTACACGATTTCGGCTAAAATTTTGTTAAAATTGACCCGAAAGATATTTCCTCAATTTTTGGCTAAAATACTCAAAAAAATATATAACTCAACACCAAAAAGATTGAAGGGCTTTTGACGTTTCAAATATCGTTTTTCCTATTTTTCCAAATTAATTTCTAATTAAATCGAAACAAGATTCAGATGCTCGTAAAAATAAATCATTAAATCTAATGTGGGCGAGATTTGATTAGACGAATATAGATATTTCAAGTAGTCTCGGAGCCAAAAATCATGAAAAATTGAGCCGGGTTCCCGGAACGCGTTTTTAGCCAAAAAAAACCGTGATGGTTTGTTAGTACACAATTTCGGCTAAAATTTTGCAAAAATTGATATGAAAGATTTCTCCTCAATTTTTGAAAATAATCATAAAAATATATTTAAATTAAATAAATATAAATTATAAAAAAAATATCCCAAATAATTATGGGGAGTAAATTATTATAATTATATTTTATATTAACAATATCTTTACATAATTAAAATAAAAAGTTTCATGACTATAAATAATAATATTATAATTAAATATATTATAATTTAAAAATAATTATTAGAAGTAAATTATTAATTACAAGTATAGTGGATTATTAATATCTTTCCGTAATTTAAAAAATTTAAATATTGGATTTGCAATATCTTTCCATAATTAATAAAAAAGTTGAATTAATCATCTTGAAAAAATTTAAAAAATAATTAAATAACTAAAAAAAATACTTATTAAAAATTATTATATTATAATGCTAAGGGTATTTATGAAATTTCCCAATTAGAATTTATGAATTCGTGATTTTATATAATAGTAAGATTATAGACATATTCAAGTTAAACTAAAGATTCAAATGAAAATGAAATTTGTCCCACATAATAAGTGTAGGGTGAGGCATTGATCACATGACAAAATTGGGTATATATATATGTTGTTAATTGTCTATTCTTAGCCAAAAGTGTTTTTAATTATTTGTTTTGGCCAGCATATTTTATCCTATTGTTAATTGTTAATTAAAAGGTGTTTGGGTGTGCCTTTTCTTTTTGTGGTGAAAATTGTGTATGTGTGAATGCATGCCCCTTTAAAATTTCGTTTTAAGAGGTGAAAGGAAGGGATGTTCAACCACAACCACAAAAATATCAACCCATCGAAACATCGTATTCTTCTCTAATTTGTTTCTTGCATTTGGGTATATTGGCTTTTTGTTAACATGAGACAGGCATTTAGACAGCATTGTCAAAGGGAATACTAATGTTATTAATGAATTTAACATCTAACTGAAATGGTTAGAGATTAGAAGTTACTTGTAAGAGATCTTGAGTTTGAGATTTCTCAGTTTTCACTTCTTTCCCATTTCCCTACTTCCTATGTCTAACTAAAAAATATGGTTATGTTATTAATTAGTTATATAGTAGGAGAAAACAAAATGTGCTTCCTTTTTATGACAGTTTAGAAAAGGGTCAATTCCACCTAAAGTACCATATTATCTAGTTCTACTTTTAGTCCTTAACCTTATAATAGTTTCATTCTAGTCTCAAACTTTATAAAATTGTTCCAATTTGATATTTTTGTTAACATTAGCATTGGAAAAATTTTCAATTACTAATAGAAGAATTTTTTTCCCATCCGGTATCCAGAGTGTCATAACGTACAAATCACGAGACTTAAGCGCTAGACGCATTGAAAAGGAGTCGCCACCAATCTTTTTCATTTAGGTGTGATTGGCCACCTAATTTGATTAACCATCTATCAAAGTATTCTTAATGTTCAATTAAGTTCATTAGGTATGATTAACCATTAGTCTTCGTTACCAAATTTTAGATTCGGGAGTTCGATTACGTGTAGAGAAGATATTAGCACCCCTACAACGCCAGTCAAAAAAACAGTACCATTTTAATTAAACATTAACCCTTTAGCCTTAATTTTTACTTTTAATCATTTAAATTCATTTGATTTTACCCCTTTATTACATTGTTGTCAATTTCCTCACATTTTGACAAAAATTTGAGACAATTATCCTCAAGAGTATTCAAGAACTTTTTAATTTCTCGAAAAGGCTTCGTCGTCGGAATTTAAGCTATTACCCTTATTTCAATATATCTCTCGAAATACTTTACAATGATTAAATTAAATTGATTAAAAATCTCCAAAGAATTACCACTTGTACATTCCTTGGAATATTTATTTTTCTATAACCCTTTATTTATTACCATTTTATTAAAATTCAATTATTTATTACTTTTGTATACATAGTCCCCCACAAGTTGGCAGGACACCAAATTAATTTTATTCACAAAAAAAAAATCTTTAAACTTTTCTAAATTCCACAACGTTGGTAAATGATAAGTCATTATTTAGAGCTTGTTTTGTATGCTATTTTATGCTATTTTGATGACTACTCATTGCTATTTTCCCTAGAATATAGTTCATCTTTGTGTTTTTAGGATAATTTGGAGCTATTGTTTAAGAAGATGAATATTTGGAGCAATTTTGAAGCTATTTGGAGAAACTACTGATTTTGACCCATTTTACCCAATAGGCCCATTAGGCCCATAAAGCCTAAAAAGCTAAATTTAATGTCTTGAAACCCAAATCTGAAGATCTAAAGCCCAATTGGAAGTTTTCATGATCAATGAAGAAGTTCAAGTTGAATCAGTAATTATGATGCAGTAATGCAAATAATTCTGATGATTCTGGACAGATTTGACCTAATTCCTAATTGATTTAGGAAAAGCCTAAGCCGACTTTGGGAGACTATGGACGGTTTGTGTAGCTGTTTATGATGATGTGGAACACTTCAATTGGCCAAGGAGGATCCTAATTAATGAGGATGATCTACTTCAACCAATCAAAGCTCTTGCTTGGAGACAAAGTTGATGCAATTCCTAGTTAGATTAGGACTAGATTTTAGATGTCAATCTTACCCTTATTGCCGCCTCATCCAAGGGTTGGTATTGATTGTCATAAGGGTAGGATGTGTCTTAGGTTTGCCTATAAATAGGTAAGATTATCTTAGGATTTGTCATAACTCTCATAACACAATTGAAGACAATTCTCTCAAACTAGAAGTTGTCGACTTCTAGGGTTTCTTTGCCCTAGTCGACTTTGTTCTTTGTCTTGTTTATGATGGAGATTTCGCTTATGTCTTCTCCAATCATGAGTGAGTAAGTTTCTTTTATCTTTCCAGTGTAAGTGATAATCAATCTCTTGACAATTTAATCTATGGGGAGGAGTTTTAAGCATATCGACTTTGCTATGTTGATTTTGAATAAGAGTGCTTTGTGTTCTTGTCGAGATTGATATGGTGACTTTGATTATGTGGCTGTTTTGATGTTGTTTGTGTTCTTGATGATTTGATTCATATTTTCTTATCAATCCCTTTGATTATTGCTTATGTTGTGAATTGATTGTTGCTAGATTTAGGCCTATCTAATTGCAATCTTTGCATGGCAATTGCTAAGTTAGATTCATTGAATAACTAGTAATTGGATCTAATTGTTAGTAGCAAGATTTAATATGATCAATGAATAACTAGCTAATTTTGGTAATTGATAAAAGAAGTTTAATTAGGAATAATTATTACTAATTAGATTTATAATTGATGGATTAGGATGAAGAAGAATAACTAGTGTTCTGATTCCTGCCAAGGGTTGAATTGAATTGATTGGTGATCCAATGATCCATGATTTTATTTGTCAAGAGAGAGATTGATCTTATATTGGGAAGGTGTTTATTATCTATTTATTTCCTTATTTTATTTGCTTTTTAATTGACTTCTATTTAATTTGAATTGTTTAACCCCTACTTTCTTAATTTTGATTGTGACAAATTGAGTTGAAAAGGGCCAAAAATTCTCTCTGTGGGATCGACCTATGCTTACCCTAGCTACTTGTTAGAGTTGGTTCAGTATTTATTTTTGTGATTACTGACGATGTGATCATAAATTTTGGCGTCGTTGCTGGGGAGAATTACGCTGTTTCCTCTAACTCTTTTTTGTTTGTTGTTTTCTAATTTCATAATTCTCTTTACCCCTCCACAATTTTTGCTTTTTGTTTTCTGTTTTTGTGTTTGTTAGCTAGGTTCAATGGAGCGGCAATCACTTAAACACTTGTCTTTCTCTGAAAGAGAGGCAAGACCTCTTTGTGTTGATTATCCAAATCTTGATTTCGAGATACCTACGAATGCTCTTCAGAAGCTGCCTACTTTCTGCGGTTATGAGGATGCAGATCCACATGTACACATAATGGATTTCTTCCGAGCATGCACTATGGTACCAAAAATACCACAAGAGCAAGTTCAACTAAGGATGGTTCCTCTTACTTTGGAAAGAGAAGCAAAGAGATGGTTCTATAGTCTACCTCCGAAATCAATCACATCATGGGATCAATTGCACAAGAAATTTTTGGAAAGATACTTCCCTGTTTCGAAAATCTCGAAAGTCAAGAGAGAAATCATGTCTGCTGAACAATTGCCTGGTGAAACATGGTGGCAATTTTGGTAAAGATTCAACACACTCTGCAATACTTGCCCATATCACTCTATCTTGGAGCATACTCTAATACAAATCTTCTATGATGGATTAAAGGCAAAAGATAGGAAGATCATTGATGCTGCAAGTCAAGGGACTCTCACAAACAAGAATCCTATTGAAGCTCGTGAATTGGTAAATCAATTGGCCGATAACATTCACCAATATGGAGGGTTGAATGATGAGATGTCAACTTCTAAAGATCACAAGGATAATGCAGAAATTAAGCAAGGAATTCAGACTATAACACAAGGGTTTACCCTTATGCAGCAAACCTTGAGTACCATAGCTCAACTTCTCACTCAAATGGTGAATCAAGGGAATCATGTACAACCTGGAAGAATTCAACCACAACAATTGCAACAATTAGAGTCGATGTTGACACCTTCAACACCTGATCTCTTGATGAAAGAGGACTTATTTCCTCAAATTACTCATACTGAAGTGAGTAATAGAGAAAGAATTTTGGAAAACATTGAAATTCAAACTGAAGAAAAATACCTACAAGCTGAAGAAATAGTGGCAAAGCTAGAATCATTCAAACAAAAGCCACTAGATTTCGATCTAGATGAAGCTGATGAGCCTTATATCCTAGTTCATAAGGAAGCATCAAAGGAGGAAGCTCAAATTGCAAAGCAAGAAGAGGAATTTAAGCCGAAACCTAAAAGAGGCTTGGAAATTGTTATTCCTCCACCATTCCCTTCTCAACTTATTAAGAGAAAGAAAGGGATGATTGAAGATGAACAACTCAGAGAACTCTGCAAGCTTGAGGTGAATATTCCTCTAATCACTAAAATTGAGAATATTCCTGGATGTGCTATCTTTTTTAAAGAACTTTGCACTACAAAGAGAAAACTCAAAGGTGATGAGCTTGTCTGCATGAATTAGCATGTCTCTGCTACTTTTCAAAGGAAATTGCCTTCCAAATATATATATGGTAGAAACTTTATGTAAGTATATCTGTAAAATCTAAGAGGAACTAAAAATTTCTTTACGTAGAATGAAGATTTTAGATCTGTAAGTATATCTACTGCGGAAGGAAAGAGAAAGAGAAAGAGAAAGGGGTTTAGAGAGAGATGATGCAATAGAGTAGTGTGTTTTGCAGTTTTACTGTTATAATAAATCACAACCGTTAGATTGAAAATAGGACATGTGGCAAAATCACATTATGGACTGGCCTTTCCAGTCCATTTTATAAACCGGAGAGAAGCCAAATCCTATAATTAGTATAGATTCTTGAAGTGGTGTTTATATATGAATCTTTACCTACCGGACAAGAGAAGGCACCTCTAATTGTTGTCTTAAAAACAAAATTGTTCAATTTAGATAGACCTCATCTTTGACCATTTGGGAAGAAAAAAGTTTTTTGCCAAATAATCTTTGACCATGAATTAATCAACTTACAAACATGGCTTAATTTATATTCTAATTAATTAATTTAATATGTAAAAGATTATGTAAAAGTTTTATAGTACCATCACATGTTTCATTTCTTCAAAAGAAAGTATTAATTCATTTCAGAAGAAATTATTTAAATTTAGATCGGCCTTAGTCCAAATTCAAGACCAACTTGAGTGCATTCGGGTTCGGCCTATCCTGACCCATGAAAACTTCAATTAATTGGTTCTTCACTCAAACTTATATATAATAATAAGTACTTTAAAAATTATTTCCATGTAATTAAGAAAATAAAAGGAAAATAAAAAAAAAACTATCCTTATTAAACTAGAAAAGAAACGCTAAAAAACATAAATTATGGCCCTAAAGTTTCTACCATACTAATATTTCTACAAGCAAGTACATGTTCAAAACAATCAGAAAAGGATTAAAAAGGAAAAATTACTTCCCTCAAAAAAAAAATTACTCTTCTCTTCACGCAAATGTGCTAGAATAATTATGTACTACATAAGAATTGTGAAGGTTCAAAGAATTTACTAATGTCTGAGTCCTCTGTCCGGCGAGAAGTTGAAAGATCCTCTTTCATAAACACGTTTGATTATTGAACTATTCGAACCAATGCCTCCACCAAATCAGATATTGAAGGGTGATGTTTTGACTCCGGCTGCACAAAAGAAATTAACAAAAGCTATCGATAGCGAATTGTCGTTTCGTTAGGGTAAAGTGAAGAGTCCGTGTAACATAAGTTCTAAAATATTTTTTGTTGATTGCATTTAAAATGTTGTTTACCTGTACACAGAGGGAGATAATTTCAGCAAATGGAGGGAGTGATTTGAGAGGACAGAGTCCCCTCAAGGCAGGATCAACCATTCTTGGCAGTGCATCAACATTATGTAGTTGAGGAGTTGCCCATTTGACTAAGCATTCTTCAGATTTTCCTCTTTTACTGCAAAAATTTTAGAAGAAGAATTTTAGAGGTAGAAACCCAAAAACCAGCACAAAAAAAGTCTGAGTACTTGATTTTACAATAATGGCCCAAACTCCATTGGATTTGAACCCAAACCCCAGCATAAAATAAGAAAGCAAAATGTTCAATCTTGTAATTTAAGAAAAACCATACACAAACTGACTGAGGAACCTGAACACTGAAATGACTTGAGCCTAAAGTATCCTAGACTCGAAGAAAAAAAAAAAAACTAGAACCACCTAATTTGCTACTCTAATAAGGTTTTCTCATATAAGTTACAAGTTAGTCCATATATCATAATAATATATACTATATATTATTTTTAGTGACTAAGGAAATTACTTAAAGGCCAAATTGAGAATTAATGTGGTGCCTCCTTTTGGCTTTTTTTGGTCTTTTCTCATTTTTCGGGTGACTAAAAAGGCCCTCGATGAATTTCCTCCCTTACTTTTTCTGCTGCACTTTTTTGTAATTTACTATTTTTATATTTATGATTAAGTGTGTTTTAATTACATATTAATTGTGTGTGGATATTAGGATTTACCAGTTCAACTCCTCTGCTGGAATTCCAAAGGATTGGTGCTATAAATGTATCCGCAATAATGATTGATTCATGGGTAAACTATTGACATTCCAGTTCTGTTTTCCTTTCGTCTTCATTTCTGTTTCGGTGGTTTTCTTCTTAACATTTCTCTGAATTGGTTTCACTTGGACTCCGTTCTGTTTCCTAAGATTTCCAGGTGGACGTTGATAAGACCTTTCCATTTAATTTAGCAGCGCCTTAGGATAGTATAACCTAAAATGGGGAGCTTTCACTTCTCACCACAACATTTTGAGGTAAATCTGGATTTATTTGTTGATTATATTATTTAATATTTAAATTTAACATTTCCTTATTCCTCTTTTATTTTACAAAAAGTTTTTTTTTATGTATCATTCGACTTCCTTTTTATTGATGTTTCTATCAGTTGCTTATGTTTAGTTTATTTCCATATTTCTAATGCTAAGTACAACCATTTTGTGATGCATTGTGTAAATTACACATGCTCTTGCAAATGCTCTCAACTAATTCAATTTTCCTATGACAACTATACATGCTTCTTGACTACAAAAAAATAGGCCTTCCTTATGCAGAAGCCAAATTCTTCCACCTACCCGAGTTCATTAATTTAACAATTACAATCATGCAAGATTAAAAAATGACCGCAGCGTACTATGTTTTTTTTAGATAATCAACATACATTTCAAGCAACAATTAATATTAGCTTTATTTTAATGAATTATGTAGAGATGGAGGAGTAGAATATTAGCTTTATTTTGATGAATTACCTATAGATGGAGTACTAGAATTTAGGTAATGCACTTTTAGAATGAAAGAGAGGTCATGCCTTTTGCTTTATATAAGCGAATTATTTACTGATTAACTTACAACCAATGCAATATTTTCTTACTAACCAACTTAAAACAACTACAAAAAAATATAGCTATAATAAGAAGATGACTGCAGCGCAAGCGCAGGCCGCCTTGCTTGTATGAATTAATCAATTAGCATTAATTCATTTGTGATTAATTATAGTCACTTAAGAAATTCTACTTTCGTAGATGGTTACATTTCAATAATTGGATGCTTTGAGTTATAATTAGTTTCATATATATTTAATATTTAATTTAAAAGTTGCTTCAATTTAATTCTATTACATCACGAAAATTGGATTTAATTTTACTCCTAATTAATTTCAATTAGTTTAATAATTTTTTAATTTGAACACATTCGGTCTCGTGCAACGCATGTGAAAGAAACTTTTTGTTTTCCGATTATACCATTTTTTTCAAATATATCAACAGATTTGTGAGCACTGAAATTCCAGACAAAGAATATCATGCTTTGTATGAGATGGTGGCAAAACATATGATGCACATACCTTGTGGAGATGCAAAAGGAACCCCCAATGGTGGTGAAAGACCCAATTGATTAGTTCATGTATTATAATATGAATTAATCACAAAAAAAAAATTAATCAAATCATATTTTAATATTATCAGTCATCATTAATATTATTTAAATAAACTTTTTCCTTAATAACTCCTAATTATAAAAGGAAAAATAGAAAAAGAAAAAAAAAACAACTCCAAATAAAGAAGAGAGTAGTGAAAAAGAAAGTAAAGAAGGAAGAAAAAAAACAACTCCAAATAAAGATTTGATCGTGATTGTGGATGATTCGCCAGATCTAAGATCCACCAAATCAAAAAAATACTAGAAGGAAAAGATGGTTATGCCCAATAATGAAGAGAATGGTCAGCCTTTGGCTAATTTCATAAAAAATTTTCCACTAAGAAGTTTAAGCTAGAAAAAAGAGTAGATGGAATAGTTATTATCAAACAAATTTTACTTATTATAGCATGAATTTATTATTCCTATGGGGAATTATCATTGGGTGTAATGGTGAACTAAATTTATCCCAAAAGTGTAATGGTGTAGTTGTTTTTTAAATTTAGTATATTGTCTAACATATTTCCTTGTTAGTGTAATGAGTTTCATATGCTTTACCCATTTTATCCATTTTAAAGATTTTTCATTTTCATTGAATATTCGTCTTATCCTTTATTTAAAAAAATACATGAATTTATTTATAAAAAATAATTTTATGCAAAGTAAAATTTTACAAAGAAAAGAAAAAAATTGTGCAAATTAAGAAAAAAGAAAAGAAAAAATTCGTATATTCATATGCGCAATGTAAACAAGATTATATATAAAAAAAATTTCTAATATTTTGATATTAATCTAGCATATATTCTAATGTACTTTTTAAAGATATATTTTAATGTATTTTTAGTTATATTCTGTTATACCATTATATATAGATAGAGTAGGGAGATGATGATTTTAAACTCATTTTACCCCAACCGCCATGGTTGGGTAGCAAAATCAAAATCAAATTTAAAAAAAGATTTTTGACTCATTTTTCCTCAGTAAAAAAGTTGTAGCAACAGCCCAAAATTGGCAACAACCAAATCGGTATAATCCTAGATTGATTAGGGAAAGCATAAAAAGATGGTGATAGATCTAACTTACCCAAACAAGTATCTATGCATTACCATGATTAAAATTTTTTTAATTAGTTCTTTGACAATTAAAATTGGTTGGAATAATTAGGTAATGGTTGCTGAAGAGAGGCCACCAGTAATCGTTTAGGTAACCCTAGCCGCCCCTCTCTTTTTCTCTCCCCAAGTTCTTAGTTTTCTTCCAAGTTTTTTGTATACTCCTCCTCCTCTTGATCTTTCAAGGGGAGGAGGAGGTTGATTTTATTGTTTTCTTTTCTTTGTTCAGAATAATCTCCCCAGATCTATAGATCTGTTGGGTTAGTTGAGTTTTTTTGAGTCAGTTTGTTGAGTTTGAGTCAATTAGTTAGTCACACACAGTTAGTGTGTCTCCGAGTTTACATAGATTGAAGACAGTTCATCTTAGTTTTGATATGATTTTAGTTTATGATCTATGGGTTAATCAAGGGAGTTCTCGAATCACTCACCTTTGTGTCGCTTTTGAAAGTTTTCTATTGATTAAGTTATATAGAAACGAGAGCGAAGAGGTGTCGCACGTGCTAGAGACTTATGAAGAAGGTTTGAGACTCCAAATCCTCAAGATGGCTCGGATCATGAAGCGAGATCAAGATCTAAACGCAAAGGATGTTTACTTTTTTCAACCTATTGTAATTTCTAGTTACTATTTTGTAATTTCATTTATATAAATGAAAATTACAGTATTTTTCTTTTAAAAAAAAGGTAATGGTTGCTGAAGAGAGAAAAAAAAACAAAAAAAAATCAATTTGTTTGATTATTATAAGGGCTTTCTTCAACTTCTAGACATAAAAAAAAATGGTTGGAATAAAGAGATTTGCAAGAATGTAGACTTTGTTAAACCCATGAACAAAAAACCGATAAATTATAAGAACAATGAAAAGGATAATATAGGTAGAACCTGTCACACCCCGACTTAAAAGTCGAGCGCGAACAACCGCCGTGTTACCTCGAAACACGTGCCGGCCGGTCACGCGCTTCAAGGCTCCACGAAGCGTCGATATCAAAACAAAAATAGTGAAAACATGAACCGAGTATAAAACTGAAATACTGAAATTTCTAAATCAGAGTGAAAACGGAATCGTCAAAATCAAACACTGTAGTAAAAATGTATCAATATTAAATATCGAAAACAAATACCAATCGAGAAAACAACGGTGTATC
>AWUE01016199.1:0-14623 GCA_001974825.2 Corchorus olitorius | reverse complement strand
ATTTTTCTACAGCAATACCAAACATTACTTATATTTTTCTACCATCATGTCAAAAAGGGCTTTTCAAAAGCACTTCTTCCAAACCGAGGATTTTCAAACTGCAATATCAATAACAAACTACACCTTAATCAAATTTGAGAGTTCGGGTGTAATTGGCCCCAAAATGAAGTTTAGGGGCTTATTTGGCTGTTTACGGAAAGTTCGTGGACGAAAAGATACATTAAGCCCTAAGTAAAGAGATGTCAATTTTTTCCTATAGATTCTTGACGGTTGATTTGACGAAGGATTTATACTGCGATTTGCACTATTCGTCAAAATTGTATAATCAGTTTCGTTGATGTCCTTACTCATTGATGCCATCTCTTACTTTGCTGGAGAAAGGGGAAGAATCCTTTTCATCTCCTTCATCTTCAACATATTGTCATCACTGGGGGCATTATTCCATGTGTTGAAGCTAAAACAGAGTATCCCTGATGCACTCTATCCTCTACTATGTGGAGGGGTCATGTGGGTGTGTGCATTGCACCGAATTTATACCTGTTGGTTTGAAAGGAAGTTGATGCAACCTCTCAAACATAACATCTTGGACCCCTTTCAATAGAGGGTATACAACCCTATATGTGATTTTCTTTTGGGGATATGGAACTTTTGTGTGGTTGTGTGGGAATTTCTTATGGCATTTTGGGAAGCCATAAGAGCTGTGTGCAGAGCTGTGGGGGAGGATTTGAGGTGGTTTCTTCATAGGTAGGTACTAATATGGATATTTCTTCATAGGTGGTTTCTTTATGTAAAATGTAAATACTGACTTGTGCTTATCTTGCAGACATTGATTGTTAGAAAACTTCAGAAAATAAAGGAACAAAGAAGAGCTTTGAGGCGTGTAGAAACACTTTCTTAGTGTAAGATTGTTTGTCTATCACAAACAAGTTACCCAGGATACAACAAAGCTCCTGAGATCACCAAGTATGGAAGAGAATGTAATTGGGAGAGAAGAGAACGTGTTTTGATCATAGGGAAATTCAGAATTTATAAACACTGAAAAGTTATCTCTGAGTAGTTACCAATTCAAATTGAATAACTTCCTTTTCCATTTTAATAGGTAACTGATCAAAAACATATCTCTTGGTAAAAACTGATATTAACTGAATTTCAACAGGAATCCAAAAAATAAATGACTTAGTAAAAATTAAGTCACTTAGAGGCCCAAGTGCCAATCTTTCACTTATATAAAATTGGGCTAACCAATGGGGTGAGCCTCTGGGTATTGGTATCACATGATACCCTTAGTCAATAGATGAGGCTATATAAGGCACTATAAGCCCCTTTTCTTAAACAATGTGGGACTTTGGTTTTCACCACTTTAACAAACTAGTTTGTTAATGTTCCCCCCACTAGTTTGTCAATACAAACTATCATCATTCACAACAAACATAGTGCATAAAAAAGGTGTCTTAATGATTGGACCTTTAATTAGTGTAAGCGCTCAAGATGCTAATGAAGTACATGGTATAAGATTGAACCATGACTCCGTTTATTAGGATCGGAAATGCCACACACACTATATTTATTACGCTTCCATAAGGTCTCTCGTTAGCTTCCAGCACTATAATGGCCCTTGTGCTAGCAATCCATTTTCTATGAATATTTACAAGAGTAAATCCTTTTAAGCTCTTGTTGAAGCGACACCACTTCATATTCATATAGGTAGAGTCACTTGTTGTTAATTAATACCTAACAACCTCTTATAGCTCCATTAAGAGTTTTGAACTCATCATCTCTTCAAATTTAGTATTAACAACTTTCATTTGTATAGGACTTAAGTTAGTACTTTGCAAACAGACACTTAACAATGACTTGTTATTACCCATTGGACTTCATCAATTTCCGGTTTGGAAAAGTGAAGTTGGGTTACCATCAAAGGTATCTAAAGGATTATCTTTTAGTCCCATACAACTAACCATCTCCCTCACTTTCTCTTTAGGCAAAGCCTTTGTAAGTGGATCCGACATATTCGAGGAAGACTTTTACATAAGTAATCGTAATTACTCCATTAAAGATTAGTTCTTGAATATAATCATGACGTAGGCTTATATGTCTTGATTTGCCATTATAAATTTTGCTAAAAAAACTTGACATTGTAGCCTCACTATCACAATGTATGGTAACGGGTGGCATGGGCTGAGGCCATAAATCAATTTCAAGCAACATGTTTCTAAGCCATTCGGCCTCTTTACCCGCTGCTGCCAAGGCTATAAACTCGGCTTCCATGGTTGAATGTGCAAGACATGTTTGCTTCTTAGATGCCCAACTAATAGCACCACCCGCTATAGAAAATATCCAACCCGAAGTTGACATATTATCTCCAATATTGGAGATCCAACTGGCATCGGAATAACCTTCCAAAACAGCGGGAAAGTTAATATAATTGATCGAGCTAAAAACAACCCTATTTTTATGGCTATTTTATTATGTTTTTGGATCTATTTATGCTTAAATATATGTTATTTTGTTAATATTTGTGTTTTGAGTCTTTATGAGATGTGAAATTGAGAATTTGTTAATTTTCACTACTTTTGGAGCTATTTTGATGACTTTTTACACAGATATGAGCAAAGTAATTTCGAGTATAGATTTGGAGATTTGAAGTTCGTGTTTGAAGACTTATTGAAGATAATTTGAAGACTTGAAGATTATTGGAGAATAATCTCAAGAAGCAAGAATTGAAGAATGGAGTTTTAATTGCGAAGGATTGAAGACAAGCCATGAAGAAGCCTGGAAGCTAAGGAATTTTGGATATTTAATATGGAAAAATACTCAGCCCATATAAGCCCATAATTGGAATTAAAATCCCAATTTGTGCTTCCTATATTCAAGGAAATATCCAATTCTTGTAGATTCCGATTCTAGTCCTAACAGGATTAGGATTCAGCGCAGTCTCGGTAGAAAATTCATAGCTTTCTGCTCAGACCTCCGTTTTAGGCCCGTGAGTAGGTGTTGGAAAGCTAACTCCGAGATCTACAACTTTCCTTTGAAGTCTAAGACCCAGTTCTGCCATCGTCAAGCCCATAAACGACGTAGAAGTCCCTGCATGAATCCAGAATTTTTCAGGATCCTATTTTAACTTGGATTCTACTCTAGGAAGACTTTTAATCTAACTTAGACTCTAAGTTATACTCAAAAACGTCCTAGACTCTAATCCTACTTAGAATTTGATTTTCTAGGGTTATTTTCACTATAAATAGCCACCTCCTGTAACACAAATCACATACATACACACACAATATCTACAGAATTTTCTCTTCTTCTTTTTCTATTCTAGTTCTAGTTTTTCTTCTAGTTTTATGGCTAGGGTGCCGCACCCCCTCTTTGCATAGAGAGGGACAGCAACCCTAGGTTACTCAAGAGGAGGTTTTCGCCATCAAGTCCTGTAAGTTTTCTTCTTATTCTTTGGATGCTCACTCAATTTATGAGTGAGTAATCCTTTTTTTTTCTCCAATGTAGAATTTAATTGATCTCTTGACTTATATCATGGTGAGATTTTGTGCTTTTAATTGCCCATTGTGCTTGTAAATTACTAGACCTTAATGTTTTATTCTTGAGTAATTATCACACTGGATGAAGAGGTAATTGTTTAAAGAATAAAAGGGATAATTCACACTAGATCAAGAGCTTTATATAATCAAGGTAATTTAGAATTAAATTCCAAGCAAGCTATCCATTGTTTTCATAATCTTTAGATATCAATGATCTGTGTTATTGTTGTCAAGAGGGATATTAATTCTATGTTGGAGGGTTCTCTTAATTATTTTCTCAATTTATTCTCTGCTTTTAATTAATTATTTTCTTTAATTTTCTTGATTGCTTTCTTAGATAATTTTAATTACTAGTCTGATTTGATTTAATTTTACTTTCAAAATCTTCTTTCTTTTGTTTATTTGTTTTAAGAAAAAGAACAATAACCTATCTCTCTGTGGGATCGACCCCTACTTGCCCTAGCTATCTTTAGTTAGTAATTGTTGGAATTTTTATTTTTATGATTTGTTGACGACCGATCATAAATTTTGGTGCCGTTGCCGGGGAGATTATGTTTTATTTTTTCTTTTTCTTTTTCTTTGCTATATTCGATTTGCACTTGATCATCTCTGTTTTGTAGGAAAAATCCAATGGAGCAACAACGTTCGTTAAGAGAGCTGAATTTCAAATGTGAATTGCCGCCACTCTGCACTGACTATCCAGTCATGGACACGTCATACAAGCTGAATTCTTGAGTGATCCGCATGCTGCCAATCTTTCAAGGAGAGTCTCATGAAAATCCTCATGAGCACTTACAAAATTTCTTTATAATGTGTGCTGCGACAACTGGGATGCCTGAAGAACAAGCAAGACTTCAAACTTTTCCTTTAACATTGGAAGGAAAAGCAAGAAGTTGGTTCTTGACTCTGCCATCAAAATCCATAACTTGGAAGGAGATGGAGACAGTGTTCCTGAACAAATATTTTCCAGAGGCCAAGCGAGCTGATGTACGTAGGAGAAGCACAACCTGTCAACAATTACCTGAAGAGAAGTGGCATCAATACTGGGAAAGATACAACGAGATCTGCGCAAGTTGCCCTTACCACAACCTAAGTGAAGCAATGCTGATTCAGAACTTTTATGATGGACTTCTCTATGAAGATCGAACCTATGTTGATGCTGCTAGTGGAGGAAGCGTAACACTCAAAACCCCTGAAGAAGCAAGAAAACTACTCAACACTATGACAGAAAACATCCACCAATTCAACATGACGGATGAACACTCAACAACTAGATCATCAGAGAAGGAATCTCTTGCTGAGATGAAAGAATGAATGAAGCATTTGGATAATGTGGTTTCATCTTTGGCAAATCAACAAGAAACCGTCACCAACATGCTTGCACAACTTCTGAAGATGCAAGTAGAGCATCATCATTCACTTCAATTCGTTCAAGCACCTTCCAAATTCGCACAAGGGTACGAAGTTAATTCAATTGAAGGAGCACAACAGTGGAATGCGCGAAAGATGGAATCACCTGATGTTCCACTTCCGCCTCCGATATCACCACCTCCAGCACCTGCTTTCTCTGTTGCACCACCACCCGATGTCGTGCCCAACATTCAATTGCCAAGTAAAGAGGAGATTTCAACCAAAATCAAGAAGGGTCAGCGTACTTCATCAGCAACCACTTTTCAAACTCAATTAGAAGAAGAATGGATTGAAGAGATGCGAGACAAGTATGATCCAATACCGTTCCCTCAAAAGTTTGCAATGCAACTCAATTCACTAAGGAATATAGAGGTAAATATTCCATTGCTTGATAAAGTTGTCAGAAAACCCAGGTATGCGAATTTTCTCAAAGAATTATGCATGACTAAGAGTAAGTTTTCTGAAAAATATGCTTGCATGAATGAGAATGTATCTGCTACATATCAGAGAAAATTGCATCATAAATGCCATGATATAGGATCTTTTTCTATTCCTTGTAAAATAGGAAGAAATAAGATAGAAAATGCCATGTGTGAATTTGGTTCTCCAATTAACATCATGCCGTATTCTGTTTATTCACAATTGAAAATTGAACCTGTGACTAAAACTGATCAGACTATACAATTTGCTGAAAGAACTAACAATAAACCTGAGGGTATAGTCGAGGATGTTTTAGTGCAGATTGGAGATTTTGTTTTTCCTACAGATTTCTATGACCTGAAGATGAGTGAAGATGACCATCATCTACCTCATTTGCCGTTGCTGCTAGGAAGACCTTTTCTTGCCACAGCCAGAACAAAATATGAAGTTCACGATAGAAAACTCAGCATGGAATTTCATGGGAAACTCATTGAATTCAATATTTATGAAGCCATGAAATCTCATGCTGAGATTCATTCTATCTGTGCCATTGATGCCGTTGAAATTTGTTCCGAACAAGTTCAATCACTTCACAATGAAGATGAACTTGAATTGGTACTTACAAGGAGCCTAGATGAAGTAGAAATCGAGGAAGCAGAAGTCCTGACGCCAGAAGAGGTAGCCAAAAGCGCAAGGGAATATCATGAGGCATCGATCGAAGCGACATCATCATGGGAGGAACCCGTCCATCCTGAACCAAGTAAGGTTGAAGGTGAATTTCATGATGTTGCCGACATTCCAATTGTGAAGGAAGTTGAAGGAGTGTCAAGTGAAACAAGGGATGGTTTGGAACCATATGAACTTGATTCGACAAACTTCTCTCAATTTTTCTTCAATGACGATGGTGTTCCTAGCATGGCTGGCATCCCTACTCCACCAATGGAAGTCCCCAAGATTGAGAAAGCAGATATCAAGATGGACATCCCTCCACCTTCTCCTCAAAGACTTGTCAAGTCCAAAGAAGATCCACCGGATAATGAGCAAGTCAAACATCTCGATCCAAAAGACACAATCGTGTTGAATTCTGTTGACAACCAGCTTTTGGAACATGAAGATCAAGATTTCTTGCGAATCAACAAACTTCTTGAGTCCGAATGCTTTGAAGATATCAAACACGCGGAAAGGATATTTATGGATCAATTCTTTCTGGAGGACAAGAAGATTTGGCAAGACGAGGACACTTTTCAAAGGCACGAAGGGAGTGATGCCGGTCAAGAATACCGGAAGCACCCATTGCATCAACCAATCACGGCGACAAAGATGGCATTGTCATTCCTAGCTATTCATGGAGTCGCCCTCAACAAAATTGGTGATTTCTTTCCTTATCTCTTCTTTTATCTTTCATATTTTTTTGCTCAAAGTCTTCCAATCTCATCATATTTACTTTATGCTTTGAAGTGGTATGATCCACCCTAACAAAGGGAGATGAAGGAAGGTCTAGCCAAAGACATTAAAGAAAGGCGCTGCTTAGGAGGCAACCCAAGAATTTACTAACATGTTAATTTTCTTTTTAGTTTTGTTTTTCTTTTTCTTTTCAGGATTTTAAATTAAGGATACAAGTCGAACAATTGGAGCTTATGTTTTGAACATTTGCAACGGAAAAAGAATGAAAGCCCAAAAGAGAGGAGCAAAGGATGGAATTAAGATCGAGCCTACCACCGGCCATCCACGCCATGCCACCTCTAGCCCGTGCCACATAAATAGAGAAGCTTTCTTAAACTCATCTCCATTTACCTTTTCTTTGCATTGTTTTGCTTTAAATGATTATTGCTTGATTGATTGCCTATTCCTTGATTTGAATTAGTTGTTTGTATTTCTTTTCTATGTTTTCTATGCTTTGATTTAGATTTTTATAATGACTCATATGCCATGAATGCCATGATTAATGCTTTGAATTGCTTGAATTACTTGATTGGATATATACTTTCTTTGTGAGTCAAGTATTTCATTAGCACAGTGATCACACTTATGAGGGACACAACACACACATGTGTATTTACATTGAGGACAATGTGTTTTTTAAGTGTGGGGGGGTGAATACTTGATAGGGTTATTACTTGAATAATTGAGTCATATGATAATCCTTGTTTGCATGAGAACCTAGGATAGAATTTGATTGTTTTTGGATTAATCTTATATCCCCAATTTTGAAAAAATTTTCGAAAAATTGACGTTTGATGATAAAATTTCGAATTTTTCAAACCTTTTGAAATTTTCATGCATATTTTGATTAATTGATTTGATTATGATTGATGAATGCTTAGAATTTTAATAACGGTTGATTTATTGATTGAGTTATAGCATGTTGTTTGATTTCTTAGAATTATGTATAATTGAAGTCTGTGATATGATCTTATTTATTAATTGCTTCTATGATTAATTATTTCTAAAACTTGTGTTCAATCTTGATTGAAATTATGATTGAGAAAGTATGTCATGGATATATGTCAAGAATAAGTGTGGGAGACTATCTTATATAAAGGGTAATAAAAAAAATTGTTTTCATAAAAAGAAGTGTTTTCATGATAGAGGAGAAGAGGTATTTCTGTAAATAAAAAAAATCCATTGTTGTCACTCTTTTCTTAAACAATAGGAGTTAGTAACCCTTGGAAAGAGGATAAGAGGCATGAAATTACAGAAATATTGTCCCTCTGAAAAAATAAAAGGAGTCCTTCTAGAGTGCTAGTAGCCTAAAAAATGGGAATTAGTAACCCCAAATCATGAACACTTCGAGGTTAGTAACCTCAATTTTCTAAAAACAATTACCCTTGAAAATCTATTATAACCCACAATGACCCTTGATTTATATTCACGACATCGCAATCTTTTGAGTAATAGAGAAAGAGAGGAAAACATGAGCTTATAGAAAGAAGTAGTTATAGAAAGTGAAGAATGGTAAGTGATTAAAACTACTTTGATTATGGCTACTTAAGAATGATGATGCTTGTTGTTTCTTGATCCTTGGATTAAGTATTATTATTATTCTTTGTTATTTTGATTTTATGATTGAATTGATTCTTTGATGTTTGTATGAATTCAAATTTATTTCTTGAAAAATTGGTTTTTGATTAACTTACACATTGATTTGCTAAGGGACTAGCAAAGTTCAAGTGTGGGGGAAAATATGATCGAGCTAAAAACAACCCTATTTTTATGGCTATTTTATTATGTTTTTGGATCTATTTATGCTTAAATATATGTTATTTTGTTAATATTTGTGTTTTGAGTCTTTATGAGATGTGAAATTGAGAATTTGTTAATTTTCACTACTTTTGGAGCTATTTTGATGACTTTTTACACAGGTATGAGCAAAGTAATTTCGAGTATAGATTTGGAGATTTGAAGTTCGTGTTTGAAGACTTATTGAAGATAATTTAAAGACTTGAAGATTATTGGAGAATAATCTCAAGAAGCAAGAATTGAAGAATGGAGTTTTAATTGCGAAGGATTGAAGACAAGCCATGAAGAAGCCCGGAAGCTAAGGAATTTTGGATATTTAATATGGGAAAATACTCAGGCCATATAATCCCATAATTGGAATTAAAATCCCAATTTGTGCTTCCTATATTCAAGGAAATATCCAATTCTCGTAGATTCCCGATTCTAGTCCTAATAGGATTAGGATTCAGTGCAGTCTCGGTAGAAAATTCATAACTTTCTGCTCAGACCTCCGTTTTAGGCCCGTGAGTAGGTGTTGAAAAGCTAACTCCGAGATCTACAACTTTCCTTTGAAGTCCAAGACCCAGTTCTTCCATCTTCAAGCCAAACAACGACGTCGAAGTCCCTGCATGAATCCAGAATTTTTCAGGATCCTATTTTAACTTGGATTCTACTCTAGGAAGACTTTTAATCTAACTTAGACTCTAAGTTAGACTCAAAAACGTCCTAGACTCTTATCCTACTTAGAATTGGATTTTCTAGGGTTATTTTCACTATAAATAGCCACCTCCTGTAACACAAATCACATGCCTACACACACAATATCTAGATAATTTTCTCCTCTTCTTTTTCTCTTCTAGTTCTAGTTTTTGTTCTAGTTTTAGGGCTAGGGTGCCGCACCCCCTCTTTGCATAGAGAGGGGCAGCAACCCTAGGTTACTCAAGAGGAGGTTTTCGCCTTCAAGTCCTGGAAGTTTTCTTCTTATTCTTTGGATGCTCACTCAATTTATGAGTGAGTAATCCTTTTCTTTTCTCCAATGTAGAATTTAATTGATCTCTTGACTTATATCATTGTGAGATTTTGTGCTTTTATATGAAAATTAATAGGGTATTTCTTAATATCTCTGCATGAATTCTATGTTGCTTGTTTTGATTGATTGAAGCGCGCACTTTCTTGATAAATTAAGTAGCATTAGCTAAATTAAAATCTTGAAGGATCTTCGGATTTAATTGTTTGGTAGCAATTGGAAGCGAAGGATCTTCCTTCCAAGGGATTTAAGAATCTTTGACCAATTTTTAATTGCGTATTGTGCTTGTAAATTACTAGATCTTAATGTTTTATTCTTGAGTAATTATCACACTGGATCAAGAGGTAATTGTTTAAAGAATAAAAGGGATAATTCACACTGGATCAAGAGCTTTATCTAATCAAGGTAATTTAGGATGAAATTCCAAGCAAGCTATCCATTGTTTTCATAATCTTTAGATATCAATGATCTGTGTTATTGTTGTCAAGAGGGATATTAATTCTATGTTGGAGGGTTCTCTTAATTATTTTCTCAATTTATTCTCTGCTTTTAATTAATTGTTGTCTTTAATTTTCTTGATTGCTTTCTTAGATAATTTTAATTACTAGTATGATTTGATTTAATTTTACTTTCAAAATCTTCTTTCTTTTGTTTATTTGTATTAAGAAAAAGAACAATAACCTAACTCTCTGTGGGATCGACCCCTACTTGCCCTAGCTATCTTTAGTTAGTAATTGTTGGAATTTTTATTTTTATGATTTGTTGACGACATATCAATAACATAACTTGAAATTAGCGGTTTGTTTAAGGTACCCAAGTACTCTTTCAACCGCTTTCCAATGAGCCATATGTTAAGGGTCAAATTTGGGATAGCCAAGCCCATTTCAACACAAAAATCCCAATTTTTTTACCATAGCCAAATATACTAAAAAATCCATATTTTTCCTATTTTCACAAAATACCCTATTTTATCACATCCATAAGCTTTGCACAAGCCCACCACATTTATAGTGGGTCACCAACACACTTCACACACATTAAAAGAGGGCCCAATATGCTTCACACACTAAAAAGGCCCAATGAATTTCTCACACATTTGAAATCCAAACAAAATCCATGTTCCTTAAGTGGCCCAAAGAATCACCACTGAAAGCCCAAAGCTTACTAAACCAGCACGTGAAGTCAAGTCTTATTCATGGCAAAAGTGTTTCCACCATCACATGGCAGCAGAAGCATCTGCAGCACTGCGCAAGGGGAAGCCAAAGATGCCGCAGAAAAGATGCCGAGAAAGGAATATAGCCAAAATGAGTAATATTTACTGATGACTAATTATTTTCATGCTTAAATACGGCATCAAAGATTAATTACCGCAATAAAACATACAAATCTTTTGGTTTTGCAGAAAATGTGGACCAAGACCACGAAGCGGGAAAACATCTTGAAGATGTCGCTTGGAGGCATGTGAAGATGGGAATCTGCTAGGGGTTATTTTTGGAAGGGACAACTTGCTTGGGAGTTGCTCGATCCCGGCTTCAAAGATAACGCTATGGCAACAAAGGGAAAGAACTCCGCAGTGGTTGACTTGCTGCACTGCCGAGAATCTCAGAGATGAAGTTGACTCAACATACGTAAAGAAAAATAATTCAAAAGCGAGAAAAGCAAATTTGTGCGGAGGCCCGATATGGAAGATGCCGTGGCAGGGAGTTGGTGGAATCTTCGGCAGGAATCATGGCCGTAGAGAGCACCGTACCGCAGTGGGGGCCTTATAAATAATCGCGGAGAAAACTTCATCTTCAACAATTTCAACTCCCAGAGCTTCATCTCACTCTGCAAATTACTTCCAAATTGCCTTTCTTTAATTTGTTTCCCTTTTATCAAGTATTCCCATCTTCTTTCTTCAAGCCCATCTTTCAAAGTGTAATCCCCATTAGTTTGAAGTAAATAAAATGCATTTTTTCCTTTCAATCATAAGTTTGGGTTGATGCTCTGTTTTGGGAACCAAGTAGCAGGGGTGAACAGAGCTCTCATTGTCTTCTCCAAAAGCTTAGCTTTGCGGTAAACACCCCTCCACCGCAATATTTTTGCCGCTGCAACTCGCTTTCTCTTAAGCTTACTGCGGATTTGCCCTTTAAGCTTGGTTTCCTTTTAGCTCATCGCGGAAATAGTCTGTTTCTTATTTTCCTCTAAGAACCCTATTTCTATTTGAGAAAAAGGGGTCGGCCCAAACCCTTTGGAGCCGAGACTAGTCTTGCCCCACACTTGCCGCACAAAAAGCTCCCCACACCATACTAGGATTACTAGTAAACCTTGATAATTTGCTCACGGTAAAGGCTATATCTGGTCTTGTGCAATGCATTGCATACATTAAGCTTCCAATGACACTAGCATATTTCAATTGTTCAATTGCTCTATCATCATTTTTGACAAGTTTAACACTAGAGTCATATGGAGTACTATACTCTCTAATCTGCAAAAATTGATACTTGTTCAATAATTTCTCTATATAATGGGTTTGACTTAATGTAAACCCATTATTATGCTTGGTAACTTTGATACCTAAAATTGTATCAACTTCTTTATGATCTTTCATCTTAAAGGTAGAGGTAAGCAACCTTTTAGTTTCTTCTGCACCAAGCATGTTAGTACCAATAATTAACATATCGTCAACATAGAGACACAAGATTTCTACATAATCACTAGTAAACTTAGAATAGATACATTTATCGGCCGTATTATGTCTAAATCCATTAGACAAAATGGCTGTATCAAAACTTTTCGTGCCATTGTTTAGGAGCTTGTTTGAGACCATATAAGGATTTCACAAGTTTACATACTTTATTTTCATTTCCGGGAAGAACAAAGCCTTCCGATTTGTCCATGTAAACTTCCTCCTTTAAATCTCCATTTAAAAATGTCGTTTTAACATCCATTTGATGAACATGTAACTTATATATGGATGCTAAAGCAAATAGCACTCTAATAGAAGTTATTCTAGCAACTGGAGCATATGTATCAAAATAATATAGTCTTTGCTTTTGTGTGAACCCTTTAGCAACTAACCTTGCTTTAAAGGTTTGTAATGTGCCATCGGAATTGTATTTCCTTCTAAAAACCCATTTATTTTTAATAAGTTTTGAACCATGAGGTAAGTCAACTAGAGCCCAAGTATTTTTGGCCATAATTGAATCCATTTCATCATTTACAGCTATCGCCTTTGATTACTAGACTCAAAACCCAACCCTAATCTTGCCTAAATCGTGACCACCCAAGCCCGAAATTGCTTCAACTCCAGCGACCACCACCATGAAACTCGACACAACTAACAAGGACGAATCAAGACGAAAGCTTTTTAAAAGATTCGACCCGTTATCGACTCAAATCATATTGGGGAATGATAAACAGAGCAAAAAATGGAAGACACGGATGAAGGAAGACTCAAATGAAAAGGTACTCTCTTTTGCTAATTTTTTTGACTCTTTTTCCCTTAATTTCAGTATATTTGTATGTTTTCTGAAAGTGTTAACTAGAACCCAAGATTGTTTTGAAGAACCCTCGTTTTTTGATTGCTAAAACCCTAGAATAGAAACCCTTCCATCTTGTAAATCGTGCCTCCTCCCCTAAAATCCTAGAACAGTGCTGGTTATATACCCCCCAAGTGAAAACCAATCTCCACCGTATGCCTCTCTGTTTTTTTTTCTTAATCCTATGGCTTTGCAAATTTTGAGCATTTTTT
This sequence comes from Corchorus olitorius, assembly GCA_001974825.2. Classification (NCBI taxonomy): domain Eukaryota; kingdom Viridiplantae; phylum Streptophyta; class Magnoliopsida; order Malvales; family Malvaceae; genus Corchorus; species Corchorus olitorius. The sequence goes on along the minus strand of AWUE01016199.1, from coordinate 1,281 downwards.
TCAATTTCAGATTTGCTAACTTACTTTCCTATCCTTGCAAGGACACTGATATGAACCCAATCCTGCTCCCATCCTGCTGCTGTGGCCTATGAGGGCTCGGTAGATAGAGGGGTAAATTCTTCTTTTCCCTTTTTGGTTGTTTACTACAGCCTTGAGTTGTTGAGCTGGCACTAATCATTGTACCAACGTAAGACTAGACAAACATTGTCCAAAGGGTGAGGGAGAGCCCTAGCAATTGCGCGTGACTTGGTTTGGGTTTATTATTATTTGTTTTTTCTGATGGAATTACTGATCTGCTGCTGTACTTGAAATGAGCTTTGTGCCTTATAAAAAAGATTGCCATACTTGATGGTGTAGCAGTCTTTTTGACCCTTGATCGCCCTAGTTGTCTTCATGCTCCTATCAACTGAATGGTAGGGATTTCATGCTGCTGAAATGAAGTTAATATTGTTGCACATGTGATTCTTTGTAACTGTTGTACTGGCACTGTTTACATGGCTATCAAATGGTACATTTTGTATTGCATAAATCACCTATATGCTTGACCATCTTCTTTTCAATGTATGTCCATTTATCTTTGCGCACTAGCCTTGATGATGTGGCTCCTTTGATGAAGTGAACTCGACTTGTTGATGCCATTGGTGTTGTATTCTAGCTCATGTGTCACTCTTTTGCAGCAGATCCCACCCAACTCTTGAGACAAATTCGGGAATCCTGCAGGCCTGGCCAATTTATCTTAAAATGCAATTCTGTATGGGACTTGAAGATGGATAAAATGGGCCTTTCTGTACACCTTGTTTTGTAATAAACCCATATAAATAAAATAAAAGTACTTCTTTTATTAATTCTGGACACCAGGTCCAAACCCTTATACTAGACGACCCAAGTGATAAGAACTAGACCTAACGGGCTAAAAAAAGAAAAGCAAGAAAAATTGGCCCAAGCCAAAGCTCAAAGGAAAACCCAAGCCTACTATTTAGACTCTAAACCCATCGAAAGACAGCAGCTAATACGGATCAAAATGAAATTGATAATTTGTCCTCTTGACTAAAAGGCAACCCTTAGGTTAAAGAAAAGAAAAAAAATTGAAAAGAGTTTGAATCCAATTTAGGCGAATAAAGTGGGAAGTAAACCAATGAGAAAGGAAATAAATAAAAGGAAAAAGATGATTGATAAAGAAGACCCAACGAAGATGGAATAAGGGAATGGAAAGGCTCAACTAAAACTTGAAGAAAGGGCTTGACTAAAGAATGATAAAATGGGAATTTATTTAAACAACAC
>AWUE01016198.1:0-15739 GCA_001974825.2 Corchorus olitorius | reverse complement strand
CAAATTGAACTTATAATTTCAACATAATTTTTAAATAAAACTAAATTTATTGAAAATATGATGCAACTAGCTACAAGAAGCAATTATTAGATGAATCTCTATTTTAAAAGCTTTAATTTTCCTATTACGGGATGTAAATTGTGTAATGGTGGACAATGCAAAATATATATGTTTTTTATATATTAAGATGGAATGTTAAATTTTATTCAACTAAAAGGAGATAAACTACTCTCATGTTCACAAAAGTTTGTTGTTATATATGCTATCTATACACGTCTCAAACTGTACAAGAAACCAAATTGTAGTTGTAGGAATGCGAAATATGTTTAATTCAAGTTCAAAAGAGGGAAAAAAAGGAGAGATTTTTATCTTTGTTTGGTTTAGTTTTTATTCAACTCCTCAAAATTATAGAATGGAAGAGCAAAGTATACACAAAAGTTAAGCATCAAATTCTTATTAATAATAAATTGACCCTAATAAGTTTTTGATTGAGTATATATTGACCCCAAACTTATTGTTTAGTGGGGTCAATTTGTCAAATTTATCAAATTCATATACCTATTTACAAAGGCTTACAAATTTGAGTGGGTCATTTGACCACACTCACAACAAGGTGGCTACGCCCCTATCAATATGTTAATTAAATAGCACTTTTATATCATGTCTCATCGCTTTTTAGATCGCGTACAATGTTAACTTTGTTTTATTACTGTTTTATTGTTAATTTCTAACTATTAATCAATTAAAAAATATTGAATTTTATAAATATGAGTGAATAAATTGTTATTTTTTATAATTCGACAATCAAAATAGGATATACTACAAAATGTTAAGTGAATAAATATGTAATTCACCCTAAAATAACCATATACTATATATACTATATGTTATTTGAAACACCTAGGGATATTACTAAAAGCTCCTTTTGAGGATCGATGAGGAGACTCGGTTTGAATTTTTTTGTCCTTTTATGTCTTTTCTCAATTGGTTAATTAGTAAGAAAGCCCTCAATTAGTTTCTCACCATTCCCTTTTCCTCCAGCCCTTTTCTGTAATTGCAAGGGTTTTTAATTAGTTGAATGTGAAAGCATTTATTGACCATAAAATCATGTATTATTTATTTACTTAGAAGGCCCTCAATTAGTTTCTCACCATTCCTTTTTTCTCCAGCCTTATGAATTTACTATTTGATCCCATGTTTGGGTTAATGAGGGACTAGATTATTAAACATTTTAGTCTTTTTCCACCTACCAAATTACTTTAAGACCCTAAACTTTGGTTAATGTTTGAGATGGATTACTCTACTTTTTGGTCTTTTGCTAAAGGTGAATGTTAATGCAACTAATTGGGTCAAAATACCGTACAGGTCCCTCTACTTACAAAAAATGATCAATTTGGTCCCTCTACTATAAAAGCTGTCAATTTGGTCCCTCTACTTACAATTTGGTGTCGATTGAGTCCCTCTACTTAACAAAATCTGTCAATTGATTATATATTTGTCTAATCTTACTTATTTACAAATAATTGGTATAACTCTTCTGTTTTCCTGCTTTGCTTACAAGACTGATACTTCGAAAAACAAGAAAAATGAAGACCACTAATATTGGAAGCTCTCAACAAACTCAACAAAAACATCAACAAAAACAGAAGTAGAAACATAAGCAACCTTTTTGTAAGTAAAGGGACCAAATTGACAGTTTTTGTAGTAGGGGGACCAAATTGATCCCTTTTTGTAAGTAGAGGGACCTGTACGGTATTTTGATCCAACTAATTGTGGTTTTAAGAGTAACTTTATCCGCAATATTGATTCTTTTTTTTAAAAAAAAATGCATCATTATACATTTCATGTTCAAATAGAATGATTATATAGCCTTACTTTTTTTAAAAGAATGATTATAGTCTTATAAATTCATGAAATGATGGTTTTTCCCCATGCTTATATTGCAATATATCCTTCTATCTTTATTCGATAAATAAAACGATAACAACTCTAAAAAAGGGGAAATTGTATGACAACAACTACAAAAACTTTTATTTTCTACAACATGTTTTAAGGCACTACTATTTTACTTTGCCAGATTAGTTCTTCAATTATAAGATCTGCTCCAAATATCGAATTTGCTAACCACCTACTCACATATATGATAAGAACCGAGAGAAAAAAAAAACTCTATAACTAAAATCATTTGCTAGCTATGCTCAACGCGCCAGCGCGAGCAGATAACCACCTACTCACATATATGATAAGAACCGAGAGAAAAAAAAAACTCTATAGCTAAAATGATTTCCTAGCCACAAATCAAAAATACTCGACGTGGCAGCGTGAGCCGATTAACTTGTAAATATGATCATCATTATTAATTTTTTTTCGTAATTAATCATCATTATTAATTTTAATTATTAATATAATAATTAGCATTATCGAAGCGGTGTTTCTATATGAATCTTTACCTACCGGACAAGAGAAGGCACTTTTAATTGTTGTCTTAAACAAAATTGTTTCAATTTGGATAGACCTCATCTTTGACCATTTGGGAAGAAAAAAGTTTTTTGCCAATTAATAATCTTTGACCATGAATTAATCAACTTACAAACATGGCTTAATTTATATTCTAATTAATTAATTTAACATGTAAAGATTAATGTAAAAATTTTATAGTATCACATGTTTCATTTCTTCAAAAGAAAGTAAAAGTTCATTTCCGAAGAAATTATTAAATTTAGATCGGCCTGAGTCCAAATTCAAGACCAACTTGAGTTCATTCGGCCTATTTTGACCCATGAAAACTTCAATTAATTGGTTCCTTGACTCAGAGTTTTTTTTGGATAAATATGTATTATTCATCCAATAGCAGGAATAAGATCTGCTATTCAAAACTAGTTACAAAAGAGATAGTTGCACATATAATGCAACTACCAGTCAAGACTCAAATTCCAATTTTTACAAAGTAAAACATTAACAGGATCCTTGGCAACATTTTTAAAGCCAAGTAAACGAAATCTAACAGACTCAACAATAGTTTGAAAGGATTGATCTACTGTTTGCATTTTCTGTTGAAATACTCTAGAATTACGTTCTCTCCAAACAACATAGCAATAAGCATTCCAAGCTAGCTTTAAAACTAAAGAGAGAAGTGACTTCCCTTTAAGTTTTGTAGTAGCCCAATGAAGCTCACACTGCCAATCACCAACTGGTCTGCGCAAGTGACAAGCTTCCAGAATTCTTTTCCAGATCTTCTTGGAGTATTCACATGTGAAGAAGATATGGTCTCTACTCTCCAAGTTTTGGCCACATAAAACACAATCAAGGGATTCAACTTGAATATTCCAGCTCTGTAATCTATCTTTAGTAGGCAATCTATCCAAAATAGTCATCCAAGATATAATAGAATGCTTAGGTTGATTACATGAAAACCAAGTTAATCTCTGCCACTGTACCCGAGGATTTTTATGCCTCAACTGGTCATAAACAAGAGAAGATTTAAAGGTGTAGCTAGGTAAATTCCAGTCATGAATAACCTGAGCCACCTTGCATCTCAACTTGAGCAACTTCTTCAAGTTCCAACTGTATCTCTTGAGGCAAGGAATTTCCATAATATTTCTCCCTTTAAGAATGTAATGTTGGATCCAAGCTATCCACAATGAACCAGACAACACATATATACCCCAGAGATGTTTAAGCACACAAGCTTGGTTCCAAACAAGCAAGTTTTTCAGTCCCAAACCACCTTCAGACTTCGGGTGACATATCCAATCCCAATTAACTCTAGCTCCTTTTGCATTATTATCATCACCTTTCCAGAAGAAGGAAGAACATAACTGGTTCAGCTTTTTAAGCACAACACTAGGTAAAAGAAAACTTTGACACCAAAAATTTTTAATGCTGAATAACACTGATTGAACAAGCTGAAATCTGCCAGCATACGAAAGGTATTTCACTGTCCAGTGAGTAATCCTTTGCTTCACCTTGTTAATTAAAGCAGCACAATCTTTCTCCCCAAGCCTTTTTGATACCAGAGGAAGCCCTAAATACCTCACAGGCAGAGATCCAAGTTTAAACTGAGATATATTTTGCATTTCTTGAACATTTTCAATAGAAACGCCAGCTGTAAAAAGCTCACTCTTCTCACAATTCAGCTGCAGACCAGACAGTTTATAAAACAAATCGAGAACATTCTTTACCCCAGCCACAGAATCAGGATGTCCTTTAGCAAAAATCAACAAGTCATCTGCAAAGCAAAGATGAGTAAGGTTGACTTTTTTGCACTTAGGATGATAAGAGAAGATGCCATGAAGAACAGCAAAATCAAGAAGTCGAGATAAGACATTCATAGCCAGGACAAACAGATATGGAGATATAGGATCTTTCTGTCTAACCCCTCTGGCACCAGGAAAATAACCAACAAGACCCCCATTAATAGATAAAGAATACATGGGACTAGTGAAACATGCAGAAATCGAAGATATAAACATGTCAGGAAAAGAGTGTGCTTTGAGAATATTGATCAAGAAAGACCAGTCAACAGAATCGAAGGCCTTCCTTAAATCAATCTTCAAAGCACATCTAGGAGACATATTTTTCCTATTATATCCACAAACAATTTCTTGAGCCATAAGAACATTGTCTACCAATTTCCTACCCTCAATAAAAGCACATTGATTCTCAGCTATCAGATAAGGCAAGCATTTTTTCATCCTATTAGCAAGAATTTTTGTAATGCATCTATATATGATAGTGCAACATGAAATAGACCTAAATTCAGTAATAGTATTAGGGTTAGGAACTTTAGGCACAAGTGTAATAGCAGTGGAATTAAATGCTGGAAGTAAATGACTTGTTTGGAAGAAGTGCAAAATGGCCTCCACTACATCCTGCTGCACAATACTCCGTGCTGATTTGAAGAACTGGGCATTGTATCCATCAGGCCCTGGTGCCTTTTCTCCACTAATTGAGAAAATAGTACTTTTTATCTCTTCTGATGTAACAGGAGCTGTTAGAGACTGTTTCAACTCATGAGGAACAGTATCCTGCAAAATATCCTGCAATAAATCAACAGAACAACCTTCAACATCTTCATCCCTTTTACCAAGTAAAGATTGAAAGAACTGTACAGCTTCTTCAGATATCTGTTGAAATGTCTCAAGCCTATCACCATTTGCAGCTTGTAAAGTTTTAACAGTATTGGACTTTCTCTTCACAGTAATCATCTTATGAAAAAATTTGGTATTTTGATCTCCTTCCTGAACCCATTGAACCCGAGACTTCTGCTTGTAAAAACTCTCTTCAGCAAGCATAAGATCTTTCAATTCAACTTCTTTATCCTTTATCTCACTTAAAAGCTGAGAAGAGGCAGAATGCAACAATGAATTTTGCAAATATGTAACTTCAGCTCTTTTTTTATTAACTTTATCAGAAATCTGCCCAAAGTTATCCTTATTGAATTGTCTTAAGATTGGCTTAAGCCTTTTGAGCTTCTGAAACAATCTGATCATAGGATCCTTGCCAAATACAGGTTGAAACCAAGATTGTTTAACTATCTCCAAAAAATCAGCATGTTTACTCCAAAAGTTAAAAACCTAAACGGCTTTGGAGGAGAGTAATTCTGAGAATCCATTTTAATCAAAATGGCACAGTGGTCTGAAACTTCAGGGGCCAAAAATTCCACAGTATAAGTCTGGTAAGTTTCAAGCCATTTGATATTCACCAATGCTCTGTCTAATTTTCTAGAAATAAATCCATCATCCCTCTTGTTACACCAGGTAAAAAGGGGGCCAGTAAAAACATGATCAATTAAATCAAGTTGATCCATACATGTAGCAAAATCTTCAATATCAGAACCAATAGCAAGAGAACCAGTGAAATCTGAACTTTCCTCTACATTAGTAATGATATTAAAATCCCCTGCTAAGAGCCAAGGGTCATTACCAGTAGTATTAGCCAACTGCCTCAAATGAATCCAGAGCTTTCTTCTATCAATCTCATCATTTGCTCCATAAATTGCAGAGAAGAAAAAATTCCAACTATGATAGGAAACCCGACAAGTAATACATTGATCACAACTATCAACAATATCCACTTGATAACAGTCCTTCCAGAGAAACCATATACGACCATTTGATGCATGATTATAGTTGCAGCAAACTTTCCAATTAGGGAACAACTTAGCAATAATACTAGCAGAATTACTAACTTTAACTCGAGTTTCAAGCAAGCAAACAATATCAGCATGTAACTTCTGAACTCTTTTACTAACCTCAGACTGCTTAATAGGATCATTAAGACCCCTAGTGTTCCATACTAGGAACGTCATTTAGATGTTGAAATTGGGTGACTAGTAGAAGCAGCCTGACCTGCTTTCACTTTAGCTTTGACTTGAGTGTTTCTAGCTTTAGGCTTAATCTGCTGCAGAAGTTCCTTCACTTTCTCTGAAGCAGCTCTAGCCTTCCTGGTATCAACAGTCTTGTCAGTTACTGCCTCATCAATATTATTCACTAAGCTAGATTCTGCCTCATCATCTGGATTCACAATTGTCTGTAATGCAGCAAATCTATTACTGGACTGTTTGGATGCGCTTGCCTTACCCTTTTCTGCAGTAGTCAACTTCTTTCCGGTAGCTTTTGGTGTAGTTTGTCGGATACTCTGTACAATAGGATCACTTATAGATTTCTGTGTTGTATATGGAGTAGTAGAAATAGTTAACTCTCCAATTTTTACTGTAGTATTTACAACTAGCTGTGGAGTCTGTTCAACTTTTTTAGTATACTCAATATTTACAACTGGTAAGTCTGCCTCAGGGATCTTCTTTGGAGTCCATCTTTGCCCATTTGGCTGTTTTGGATAAAATAAGCAGTTATCATGACCAAAATCCTTACAAGCATTACAATATGGCGGCTTCCATGGGACTTCTACCTTAATAGTCACTGCAGTACCATCTTTTAATTCCACATCAATCTTACTAGGTATAACAGCAGCTAAATCAACCTCAACACAAACCTTGGCAATGGAAAGCTTTTGTTTCAATGCAGTAGCCCTATCCATGTATAATGGGTTCCCTAGACTACTAGCTATGAAACTCAGTCCAAGCCTGGTATACAATTCAAGAGGGATATGCCTAAGAGTTATCCATAATGGGAATTTTTTCATGTCAAATTCTAGACCCGGATCCCCTGGTTCCCATTTCTTAATGAATAAGGGTTTGCTATGAATGTGCCAAGGGCCGTTTTCTAGAACCCAGACCCTAGTAGCATCATTGGGAAATTGAATTACAAACAGATTTGATTCTATTTCAGTAATCTTGACTAATCCGTCCCGACCCCAAAGTTTATTGACCGTTCTTTGAAACAGATTCAGATTGGGGAGCTTACCCATAAATCGCGCCATAATGCAATTCTTCCACTCTGAAGTACCAGAAGCATAAACCTCCTCGGGCGCTCGAAGTATTGATTGCTTTGGATCGATAGGAGAAACATTCTTGAGCCCAAAATCCTCTGCTAAAATCGAATTCCAGGTTCGACGAGGACGATTCGCAGTATCCTCAACCATCGCAGGAGTCTCCACATCAACCAACTCTAGCTTCAGATCCATCCTTAACTCAAAGTTATAAGTACTTTAATAACAGTTATTTCCATGAAAATTAAGAAAATAAAAAACATATATCCTTATTAAAGTAAACTAGAAAAGAAATGCTAAAAAACATTAATTATTATGGCCCTAAAGTTTCTACCATATATATATACTAATATTTCTACTAGCAAATAGTACATTGAAAATAGGACAGGCTTGTTTAAATTATGAAAAGGTATTAATAATTTACTATAATTGTAATTAATAATTTATATCCCATAATTATTTTTAGATTATGATATATTTTATTTATTCTTCTTTCTTTTTTAAGGACTTTATTCTTCTTCTTGATATAGCCTTAAAAACCACATCAAGTTCAAAGTTTAGCTACTAATTACATAGCTTTTGTCAATAAAAAAAAAGTACGTAGCTGATAGCCTGATACAGAAGTTATGAGTTAAAACTGGAATCATTATTTGCCATACTTACTTTCGATTGATTTATTTGTAATCCAACAAAATAAGCTCACATTAATACTAAGAAAAGATTCATTTTCGCATTATGATATAGTCGCGCGTGAATATTTCTAAGATCAACGGATAACACTAATTTCTCGCACCTTTAGAAAAAAAATATTAATTTACCAAAAAAACATGTTTGGAGCTTAATGGTGAAAGAGGAGCAATAAAAGACTCAATTCAAAGTCTGAAAATAATTTGGGAAGGGTGGAAGACAATCTTCCTCACTGGAACTGTAAATTAATAAAGTTATACTATATTTTATATTTTCCACATATGAATAATAATACTATTAATAAGAAGTATGCAATATTGCAAGCATTTTTTTTGGAGTAAATTTTGATCCTTGGGGTTTAAATTTTGACACTTAACTCTTGTTAAGGATATGATAACAGAAACTCTCAAAATTTAAACCTTAAGGTTCACATGTGTTCCACTCAAAACCACATGGTATATATATGTAATTTATCTTATAATTAATGTTTTAAAATTAAATAATTAAGAAACCTTATAATTAAATGTATAAGAGTATTATATTGAGGTTTTTTTTTAAGGGGTACATATATACAAGTAAAATTAGAAAGCAAATAAGCCAAGAACCAAAATTAGAAAGCATAGTCTTTTACAATTGTCACAAACTTGAACGCATATCAAAGATAGAATTATCCGGCAAAACTTTGAAGATGATCAAAGGAGAAATTCGGGGTGGGAAGGTATGAAGTGGAATGAAACAAAGTAGGAAAGTCCAACAAAAGATGATCTAATGCACATATTTTCCCCAATAAACAATGAGGAAGATGTAATGATACAATTGACACAATATAGAAATCAATCTGACAATTAAACTAGAATTACATAGTTATCAAAGTTTCATAGTGTTGCTACCAAAATTTCATATGGAGGTTATCAAAACTTCATAGTGTAGTTATTAAAATTTCATACAGAAGGTACCAAAATTTCATTAAAAGGTTATCAAAATTTCTTAGGAAGGTTAACAACATACGAAGGTTATCAACATTTTATAGTGTGGTTATCAAAATTTCATAAGAAGGTTAATAAAATTTCATATGGAGGGAAGTTATCAAAATTTCCTAGGGAGGTTAACAAAATTTCATAAGGAGGTTATGAAAATTTTATGGGGAGGTTATCAAAATTACATAGAGAGGATATAATAGTTTCATTCTCATAGGGAGGTTATCGAAATTCGATGGTGTGGTTATCAAAATTTTACAAGGAGGTTATCAAAGTTTCATAGTGCAGTTATTAATTTTATAGTGTGATTATAAGAATTTAATAGGGAGATTATCAAAATTAAATAGTGTGGTTATCAAAATTTCATTGTGATTATCAAATTTTCATAAGAATGTTATAGAAATTTTATAATGAGATTATCAAATTTTCACAGTGTGGTTATCAATATTTCCACATTTGAGCATGAAAACAACTAACAAAATGACATAGAAATATACTGAAAAGTTAGTACATATTAGGTTTCCTTCATTAGATTTGAATAGAGTTTACTGGAAAGTTAACTTGTCAAATAAAGCTTTCTAATTAAGAAGCCTAAAACCTCAACTTTCCAATTTAGCATGTTTGCGCAAAACGTTGTTCTCGGAAAAACGCTCATTCTAAATACATTATTTGCGAAACCAACGCACAAATGTTGTGTTTCAGAGTGAGTAAGCTCATAGGAAAGTAGGGTTGCAAAAAAAAAAAAGATAAAAAACTTTCTTCAAAATCTAAAATTTGAACTTCACGATTTTGTGTGTTTGTGCGTAGAGCGTTGTTCCTGAGAAAATGTTTATTCTAAATGCGTTATTTGTGTAATTAATACTCAGATGTCATGTTTCCGAGTTAGCAGAGCTCATTGGAAAGTGTCTTGTCTAACAAATCTTTCTTCAAAGTCTAAAACCTCAACTTCACAATTTTATGTGTTTGTGCGCGAAACATTTATTTATTTGAAAATGATCAGAATGATTTATTTTTCGGCTGAAATCTCAAATAGGTCCCCGAACTTTGCCATAAATCTCAAATAAGGGCCCGAACTTTATAAAAGGTCAAATAAGGGCCCCAACTTGTCAGAAAGTCTCAAATAAGTCCATTTCGTTAATTCAAACGGCGCGTGACTCACCATCTTCAAAAAAGCGCGTGAGCCAATAAGAATTTGACACGTGGAATTTTAAATTCTGATTTTTGGAAAAAAAATTGGCAGACAGAAATTTTAGGAAATTAATCAATTTAAAATGGGGAAAACAAAATACAAAATTAACTTTTAATGTCGTGTTAAGGGTTAAAACTTAAAATTCTCTCACAAAATTCTAGCCTAAAATCAACACAAATCACATCCACTATGATCGAAATTTTGAAGCGTTTGAAGGTTGCGAAATCTGCCACATTTTTTAGCGTGCGAAATCTGCCACATTTTCGAGTTTTAAGGTTAGTTTTCTCAAATTCTGGGTATAAAATTGTGTGACATTGGTGTTAAATGTTGTTGATGGGTTTGTTTTTTGTGTTTGTGTTATTAGTTTTGGGGAATTTGGGAATTTAGGGTTTTGAAAGAATTTGGGTATTTTGGATTTAGGGTTTCAACAGAAATTGGGAATTGCAGATAGTAGAATTTCTTATATTCAATCTACCTTTTTTAGATGTTTAGATTTACCTGTTTTTAAATATGTTTCATCTATTGCAAAACAAGAACTAGACTCCTTTTCCATATATTCTTTAAGCATTCTTCTCCAAATTAAGCTGCTAATCTTTATTCGTTCATTTTACTTAGAATGAAACAAGAACTAGACTCCTTTTCCATATATATAACAGATTCAAATGTTGTCCTTATGGGACATTACGTGATTATTTTTTATAATAGTAAATGTTGTTGGCATGTTGGATAGCAAGAAATTAGTTAATTTTTGGATGTTGTTACCCTGTTGGAAAGCAAGGAGTGACAATTGATTACATGATTTATGGACCATATGGAAGACTTCTAGCAGATCTCTAGAAGCAAGAAATTAGTTAATTTTGTCATAGTTGTACTTTTTGTGCTCAATTTGCTAGTTGGTTCGGCAACTACAAGGCCAAGAAGAAAACCCATTTGCAGAGGAGGAGTCAACGACACCAAAGAAAATATTCCAGCTTTTGAATCAAGTCAGTCATCTTCTTACGTTAGAACTATGATGGTGTTTTAGAGTTAGAGGAGTCTTAATATGAATGTTGGTTTCAAATGCCCTACTAGAAATCTGTTCATGTCTTAATATGATTGTTGCTGTCCTAAAAATTTTTTTGCTTACAATTTTTATTTGTTATTGAAAATGAAGCAGAAATTGGTTACAATATGTATTTTAATTATAAGATACAACAAAATATTAGTCTTGGCTTTAGGGATTGATTTAAGAATTAAAACCTGTAAATGTTTTATGTTCACTGATTGTAAGGGAAAGTGTGTTTGTTGTTGCTACTTTGAGTGTTGGCATTGATTATTGGCTGCTTTGTTTTGTGCAATTTTTTGACAGCATGGCCTTTCTTGAGGGTATTGTCAGGTTTCGCTATTCAGGATCTTTTGAAATCTCTTACAAAGGGTGAGTTACTTGTGGCTGTTGGGAGGGATGGAAACAACCAAATGTTTCCATTAGCCTGGGCCTTGGTGGAAGTTGAAAGCATAGATTCATGGAAGTGGTTTCTTGATAAGCTCATGATAGATATAGATTTCAGAGAAGGATATGGATGGGTATTGATGACTGATCAAATGAAGGTATGTGTACTTTATTTAGTTTGATGTACATTTAGTCCTTCTCATATTCAAACTAGTAATGTATGTTTGCTCTGTTATGCTTGCAGGGACTTGAGGCATTGAGAGGGTGGAATGCGACAACATCTGAAGATATAGAGAAGACACCAGTAAGGCAATACTGTAGGGCATTTTTGACTGCTAATGAGAGATGTGATATGATCGATAACAATATGTGTGAAGCTTTTAATGGGACACTGTTAAAAGCTAGGAAGCTGTCAGTGATTTCATTATTTGAGCAGATTAGAAGGAGGATGATGGTTAGGATAGCTGAAAAGAGGAAGGAGTGTACAAGGTGGAAAGGCAATCTTGGGCCAAATATTTGGAAGATTATTAACAAGAATGCTGATATTGCTGATAAGGCTTGGAATGTTGTTACATATTTTCCATTCATTTTGAATGTGAATTCATGTTACCATTTCAATTACAGAGATAAATAAAGACCAAATAATAGAATTTAGTTTTGTCTTTGATTTCATGGAAATAGTAGATACATAACAAGTTTGCTTATATTAGGGCAAGGCATATGACAGTTTGCCCCTATTGATGGGGCTACCTAAACCCAACAACAACACCATAACCAACAGTAATACAATACAAATCATTGACACCAGTGTCACTAACAATACAAATCATGAATTTACATTTTCTAACATAAACACTGACACCAGTGTCACTAACAATACAAATCATGAATTTACATTTTCTAACATTGACACCAATGTCACTAACAATTGGAGTACCTTCACCAACTTGTTGCAATTTCAACCTTAATGCATAAACTTCCTCAGCACTCCAATTCAAGCTTGTGCAGTATACTGCAAAATCAAGACACCAATCAACGTTTCAATTGTTTGCATTACAATGAAATAAATCCATCATTATTTGCTGAATTGTATCTAATGAAATCAGACCCATAGGATTATTAAACCAACTTCCTACTATGGAATTCCGGATAAACCAATCCAGAATTATACAACATTGAAATGAAAGCTTTACTTTACAACTTGAGACAAGAGGGCCTATAACATGAGATTTAATGACCAAGTTACAAGTTTTGAGCAGAACAATAGCATTTTTAGTAAAAAACAAATTCATATCAAGAATATGGAACATGTGCAATGAGCAAATAACTCCACATTAGACCTGGCAATCCGTGTTCCGTGTCGTGTTTCGTGTCGTGTTTACATAGGGTATAAACACATATTAGGCCTGACACGAACACGACACGATTCTTAATCGTGTCACGAAATCCAAACACGAACACGAGACCTGTTTATAAACGTGTACACGAGACACGACACGACACGACACGACACGACACGACACGATTAAGCCGTGTAACAGGTCTTGACACGACACGACACGTTTGACACGATACTATTTTTCAAATATTTCAATTAAGTAAACCATATATATATAATTAGAGCTATAAATGTCTAATTTTAAAACATAAAGATATATTGTCCACAAATATGAATATCAATTCTAGCAAAGTTGCTAACACAAATATGAGTAAAATTAATTAATTGAGTATATTTTTTTATAATAATTATTTGGGTATATTAGAAATTTAGAATATATGTTATTTAAGGGTTTTAATTAGGCGTGTCTAACGTGTCGTGTAACAGGTCTTTCGTATTATCGTGTTAACTCGTTAATTAAAGCGTGTCACTCGTGTCTTAAACGTGTTAATCGTGTCTTGACACGATTAGGACACGAAACACGATAATCTTAATCGTGTCCGACACGATTCAGACACGAGACACGATAAGTCAAACACGAACACGACTAAACGTATCTCGTGTCAGCCGTGTCGTGTCGTGTCAGAACACGAATTGCCAGGTCTACTCCACATTCACAAACAAGAAGATAAAAGCAAACAAGAAAACAGTACACAGATGTTTTGCACCAATGATTAAGGAACAATCAAAGGATAACATCATTTCTGTCCCAATAGTGAATGGTATTTGAGTTCATAGAATACGCTGAATTAATAATTGTTCACAAGTAGCTTCAATCCTATCTAGGGTTTCAAAACATAAAGAACAACAAGCATTCTCCATCAAAACAGGTTAAAATCATTTCTTCAATCAATTAATCGCAGTATAAAACTCAATCAAAACAGGGCTAAATTTCATAATTTATAACCAATATATATTTAATAGTGTAATGGTAATGAAGTATAAAATTTACCTTCTTCTTGTTTCCGGTACTATCAGTAACATCAGACATCTCGGCCTTAGCCTTGAGATCAACCTTCAAGTCCTCAACAATGGACTTGTTCTCCAGACCTTGACAGTCTTGTCCCACGAAGCAGAAACAATGGTGGGTTGGAGGGTGTTTGGGCTGAATTGGACACAGCTAACCTAATCGGTATGAGCATCGCCTTCTTGGATGGTGTATTTGCATTCTCCAAGGGTATTCCAAAGCTTGATGGTTCTGTTACGAGAAGCAGACACGATCTGACGGTTGTCGATTGAGAAGGCGACGGAGAGCACATCTTTGGTGTGGCCAACGAAACGGCAATCAGAGGTTCCGGCGCTTAAGTCCCAGAGACGGAGCTCGCCGTCCCAGGAACCGGAGAGAGCAAACTAAGAGTCGGAGGAGAGAACAATATCCTGGACGGTAAAAAAGAAATTAAAAGTCATTAAAATTAAATGTAAAAAAAATAAATACAAAAAAGAAATTAAAAGGAAATTAAATAAAATGGAAAAAAGGGACTTAACGTGCTACATCAGCTTTCCATCCAAGTTGACGGCGCGTTCAGTACACTCTCTAGTGGATGGACTTATTTGAGACTTTCTGATAAGTTGGGGCCCTTATTTGACCTTTTATAAAGTTCGGGCCCTTATTTGAGATTTATGGCAAAGTTCGGGGACCTATTTGAGATTTCAGCCTTTATTTTTCTTAAACCAACACTCTAATGTCATGTATCGAAATCAGCAGAGCTTATTGGAAAATTGGCTTGCCAAACAAAACTTTTTTTAAAGCTTAGAATCCAACTTCATGGTTTTGCAAACAAATATAACTCTCAAAATGTTGTGTCTTAAACTTTATTGGAATTGGAAACTAGACTCATAAATAAAGTTTTTATAAGAATACAAAAACATCAACTTCACAATTTTCTGCGTTCCACACAAAACATTGTTTTTAAGAAAATGCTCATTCTGAATGCGTTTTTTTTTTTTTGAGAAATCAACGCTCAAATATCGTGTCTCGGAATAATTTGACAAATGACATAATGATGAAATTGATAACTACATAGCTTTTTTAGTAACTGTTTATTATAAATTGGATAGCATCCATTGTTGATGAAATTGATAAGTAAAGAAAATTTACTGAATTTGTTGGTTTATATATAGTTTTGATAATAAATATAACTTTTCAATAACTAATTATTGTAAATTTGATAACTTTCTATTATTGATAAAATGGTAAACAAAATTTACTTCTAACAAAAAATTAATGAGTTTATTCTCAATAATTTTGGGTATTACTAATTAATACCGCCCCTTCTTACTAGCCACCGCCCCCCCTTTGGACTATTTTGCCTTTTACTTTATTTTCTTTAAACTTCAAAATTTTCAATTCTCTCAAATTCTCTCAACCTTCAAACTTTCAAAGCTCAATCATTCAAAATCATTCTAGTAAAACAACATCAAAACACTGATGCACAAAGATTTTTTCGGATTGAAAGTATGTTTTTCTTAAAAAAAAAAAGGAAAAAAATTGTCTATTTATCATTAATCAAAGATTAAAATCCTCTTGCTAATATTGACATATTCATACCCATTTAAGCTAAATGAATTGTCCAATACTTATTAAAAGATAAAAAGAAATTAAAGGAAAATCTAAAAAGGATAAAAAAAAA
>AWUE01016197.1:0-20406 GCA_001974825.2 Corchorus olitorius | reverse complement strand
GGCCCAATGTGTATCTAACTATGTCAAAGTTTCTGACAGTAATTGGCCCAAAAATGACTAATGGTAGCAAATTATATGTTTCCACTTCAAGGCAAGCCTCAAGGCCCAAACCACCTCAGTCACTTTTTCTAGGTGTTTTCTTTTTTTTTTTTTTTTTTGCCAAAACTTTAGTGTTTCTTTGAAAAAAAGAAAAATAATTTCTTCAGAAAGAAAGAAAAAGAAAAAGAATTATTTAAATATCATTCCTATTATTTTAATTAATCCTCCTTAGTCCTTATCCATATATATATTTCTAAAGTTCCCCCTCTTATTTTCTCATTTATTTATATAATTACAATATTTTGTTTTCTTTTTCCTTCTTCATCATTCCCTTTGCCCATTTACTACAAAATTAGTTATTTACTAGATATTATTCATGTGCATTCGCGTCAAGTTTTTTTATTTAAAAAGTCGCACAAAGAATTTTAATTTTAAGAAAGAAGACGTGAGAGATATAAGGATTTTTAATTTTGGATTGTGCGAAAACCTTAAATAAAGGTGAGTGAATTAAAAATATTTTAAAATATTATTAATTCAATATTATCCCAATATATTATTTAAAGCAATTTACTCAAGTAGATAATGTGTGAAAAATAATTACACGATCAATAAAAATTGTACAAATGTCAGCAGTAGAAGAGCCAAATACTGAGCATGGAGAAGAGTCAAATGTCATGCATACGGTAATTTGGGAATAACTTTAATAATAAGGTATAAATAGATATAGATTTCATTTCATTTTCCCTTTATAATCATTATTTTTTATTCATTTTATTAGTTTATATAGTATATATGCAATTCAAATATATATTTTTCTGTCACCTATTATAAAAAGTCTCATTTCAATCTTCTTCAAATATAATTGAAGGCATATTCTAGTAATCAATAAGATTAGGGAAATAATTTATAGCCATTATCCAAATAGCAAGTAAATCTGTTGTAATATGTTTGTTTTAGACATGGAATTTAATACAGATTTCCACAAATATATCGAAGGAATATATCGACGGATATATCAAGGGATATATCGAGGTATCGATGAAATTAAAAAATAAGTGGTCAAAAAATGCACTAAAACGACGAATATTTATAGTAAATGAATGAATTTTGCCTTGAAATTTTGATCAATTCTTATTTACATATTTCCACATATTTTAGAGTCAAGATATGATTAATAGAGTATATGTAGACATTATTTTTTACTGTGAAAAACATATATAATATGTATAAATCAAATATACTAATTTAATCATACATTTATTTTATCTTCAAAATGATGGTTACCAAATAAATCACTTCATTAAATACATGTCAAGAATCTTCCTATTCTTGAGATTACCAAAACCCAGACTTAATTGAAACAGATATTTTGACAACAATGTGACTTTGACTTTGAACAAAGCCTTGGGCAAAAAAAAAGAATGACATAGAAGTGTTGTGTCGAATAGCAAAATGGGAATGTTAGGAATATTACTATTAAATAGATGACCAAAACCGGATCGAACCAAATTGTATAAATTAAAAAGCTAATGTTACTTTTAAGAAAACATGCGGTTATTAGTTTGAAGAAAGCTTTGGAAAAAAAAAAAACTGACATAAAATTATTGTGACCAATATCAAATTGGCAATGTCAGAAATATTACTATTCAATAAATGATCAAAAGCCATTCGAATGAAATTGTATTATATTATACCTGTAACTATCTCAAACCGAATTACTTAAACGAAACAATTCTTCGTATTACTATTACCACACTTTTGTAGAAATGACATCAATTGCTAATATTTTTGAAAAAATGAAATAATTCATCGAAATGCCTCTTATATTATTAATCCTATATGTAAAAACGAAAAAAAATATTTAATTCAATATGGATATTTACGGATATTTACGGATATATCGAGGTATCGATAAATATCGACGGATACACGAATATACCGACGGATATCCGGTGACATTGAAATTTTGGATATTTATATCGAGGGGTACAGATATTGGATATATCGACGGATATATCGAAATATCGACAAATATTTAATTCCTTGATTTTAGATAGGCATGAAAGAGCATAACCTGCCATGTTGGGTGAGGACAAAATTGCCTCTTGCCCTGCCAAACCATCCCTCCACGCCCATCTCCCCTGACGTGTTAATGCCACATCATCCATATTTTGACCGCTCACAATCTACAGTTAACCCCGTTAACATTCTCTCTCTAATTCAGTCAAAATTGCCTTGGAAAATTTTTACTTTTTTCACCTTTTCCCTTGCTCTGTTCCTTTTCCTTCCCTTTTATTATTCAAAATCATCTTCATATCAAAGATTTTTAGTTTGGTTTTTGGTTTTGGTTTTGGTTTTTGGTTTTTTTTTTTTTTTTTTTTTTTTTTTTTTTTTTTTTATAAATCAGATTAGTAGTTGGCAGATCCCCAGTGAAGTAGCAGAGTTGAGAAAGAAACAGGATAGTGATGCATCAAAGGAGCATGCAGTCCCAGTACTGAATGTAGATGTAGTGGCAGAAAAAGGATCTGCCCCTGTAAGTTTGAGTGCTCCTGCTGTTAGTACAGGTGGTCGTGATGCCATACCTTTAAGAACCCCGGTGGTGCCTGGTTCCTCATCTGCCCTGGATTTGATTAAGAAGAAGTTGCAAGAGTCAGGAGTTCCTTCTTCTTCCTCACCTGTTCCAGTTATGCCAGTACCAGCAGCACAAGAACTAAATGGCTCAAGAGCAGTAGATGTCAAGGGCTTGCAAAGTGAGAACAGCAAAGATCAGCTAAAAGATGCTAATGGGGATGGTAACATATCTGATTCCTCTTCAGACTCTGAGGATACAGACAGTGGGCCTTCTAAGGAAGAGTGTATTAAGCAATTTAAGGTATCTGTTTTGCTTGCATATTTCAAGATTTGGTTATTCTTGGTTTTATTACTGCAATCTCATTTTTTTTATAGCTGGAGTTAGTCTGTTTATAATGCCAATAAAATTTACAGGAAATGCTAAAAGAGCGGGGAGTAGCACCATTCTCAAAATGGGAAAAGGAGCTTCCAAAGTTATTGTTTGATCCGCGTTTTAAGGTTTGTTGAGACTAAGTATTATAATTTCATTTTCCTTGGTAGTTATGCAGGTTTCTGCTGCTGGAGTTCATTGAATCTTGTTTATTGATTTTTGTATTTGTGAATTTGTGCACCTATATGTCATATTTTTTTTATTTTTATTTAAGTAGGTCATCTGTTTTTGTTGAAGAGCATTTTGAGATGGGCCCTTCATTGTACGCTTTACTTTTAATTTGTTTCCTTGGATAAAATGCTTATTTAGTGAGAATTACTAGCCTCTGACCCTTCTGGAGGTGCTTCTTCTCATGTAAGGATGTTCTTATTGGTAAAATTGCATTTTGTTGCAGGCAATTCCTACTCATTCTGCTAGGAGATCATTGTTCGAACACTACGTCAAGACACGTGCTGAGGAAGAACGCAAAGAAAAGCGGGCTGCACAAAAGGCTGCAATAGAAGGATTTAAGCAGTTACTAGATGAAGCTTCAGAGGTTTTATTGATTTCCTAATATTGACTGTCATCATTTCTCAGCTGTGGTTAAAATCCTACGGCCTTGAAATTGTTGAATTGTAGAATTCTTTGTTTTTTTTGAATGGCTTGAACTGTAGAAATCTTACAGGGTGATTTTTACTCTACAGGATATTGATTTAAACACCAATTATCAGACTTTCAAAAGAAAATGGGGAAGTGATCCCCGATTTGAGGCTTTGGATCGTAAGGATAAGGAGCTTCTATTAAATGAAAGGTAACGTGACGAAGACTTGTGATCATCATTATTCTTAAGCATGTGAGTGTTTGCAGTTTGTCAGAAGATAGGTGTTTTCTCTCTCTTGATTTAATTTGTGCTGCTTTGCCTAGCAGGCTGCTGGCTGTGTAGCAGCCAAGGTGCTTCTACATAAAGCACAGAGAAATTTGTGCTTAGGCCTTCCTGGAGACTTTAATGGACTATAGGTTTAATAACTTGTCAAGTTTGAATTTTTGGGTCATATTTGTTGCTCATATCCTTTGTTGATCTCCCTGCACAATATGTTGTAAAAGTCCACTGTGTTATTACAATCACATATGTTTGACTCTCATCATTATCAAAATTTATATTGAACTTTCGGTTGTCCCTAGACAGAGGAAGTATTCCAATGATAATCCTTGAAAGGAACATCTCTCAGCAGGTGGTAGGTTAGGAACCAGATTCTGAGTTTGAATTTGGGTGTGTCCTTTGGCCCTTGATCTCTTTTGGTTTGAATGGTAAATGCCTTGTTTTTTCCATTTACTTTAATCATTCTTGTTAAATAATGTCTCTGCTTCCATCTCAGGGTTCTTCCATTGAAGAAGGCTGCTGAAGAAAAGGCTCAAGCCGAACGTGCTGCAGCTGCCTCTGAATTTAAGTCCATGCTTAAAGAGAAAGGAGATATAAATGTTAATTCCCGTTGGTCGAGGGTATGTGCAACTGTTAATTAGGCTATTGACTTTTTTCTTACAGTCTGAGAGTGTGTTCTTCTGCATCAGGCATCTGCCATATATTTTGTTTCTTTAAATTGGAAATATATTGGTCATACCATTCTTTTTGTGAGAGTTTTGGCATCTTCATGTGGGTGTGAATGTGTAAAAGAGAGACATATTGGTTGTTCATGTACCATTTTTTGGTTGGTTTAGGTGAAGGATAATTTAAGGGATGATCCAAGGTATAAAGCTGTCAAGCATGACGATCGGGAGGTTTTGTTCAATGAGTACATATCTGAACTAAGAGCTATAGAAGAGAAAGCAGAGCGAAAGGAAAAAGCCAAAAGGGAGGAGGAGGTACAGGCTCTCTCTCTCCTTTTTTTTTTGGCCATAAGGCTCTCTCTCTCCTGGCATAACAAACTTTTATTGCAAGTTCTTCCTGATACTTCAGCTTTGCATGTTAAATATCTCAGTAGCACTCAATATATCATTTTGAAAAGAAGACTGTTGCGCGTATGCTTAAGTTTTTGTAATTATAGACCATGTCAGAACAAAGTTATGTCATCGTCAAATGTCAAATCTCTTACTTGTGATATTTGTTTTTTTAATAGGAATATTACAAGACATCCTTGTATATCCAGAATTGCCTGAATTAGTTGTAAACTTTTTTTACCTTTTATTCATAATTGACAGGACAAACTGAAAGAAAGAGAGCGAGAGTTACGGAAGAGGAAAGAGAGAGAAGAACAAGAAATGGAAAGGGTGCGATTAAAAATTCGCAGGAAGGAGGCGATTGCATCTTTTCAAGCTTTGCTTGTGGAAACAATTAAAGATCCTCAGGTATATGCTTTCTCTTGGTTTAAGCTTCTAATATGTTTGAGAATTCTAATCTTCTTGAGTGCTTGGGTTCTGGATTATCTGGAATTTGACAAGTTCTTCATTTCTTGCTTCTATTATTTCTTTCTAGGCATCTTGGACTGAGTCAAAGCACAAGTTGGAAAAGGATCCTCAGGGGCGTGCAGGTAACCCTGATTTGGATCCATCTGACACTGAGAAGCTCTTCCGTGAACACATAAAGATGTTGATTGAGGTAATTTTTAAACTGATTAATGGTTGTAACTTCAAACGTGACCGGAATGCCCTATCTATTAGTCAAAGGTTGTTGACTTGCATGTTAAATTATTGATAATAGAACTAGATTTTCAAGGGCTGCTCATTTATCATTCATTATTGGACAGTGTATTTCCTGTATAGAAGTTACAACCATGTTTTTAGCACCCTGATGCTACTTGCATTATAAGACTTTGTTTTCTTGGCTGATGCAATATAAGACTTTAATTTTCTATTCATTACTTACAATAATTTTCAAATTTTGCTAACCAGAGAATACGAAGGTGTGTTCAGAATCTTCAGATTATCGTGACAATGTGTTTTATTGACTGATTTTGACAGATGTATTCATAATTAGGAGCCAAAATTAAAGGACAAGTTGGTAGGCTAAGTTGTCTCAGTTTCTGCTTTAAACTATAGTCATAGATTTGAATCACCGATGTCTTTGCATGTGTGTTTTGCCATTAGTCATGGCACCATTTACTAATCCGTCGGCAACCTTAGCTAGGGAACATTTTTCTTCCACTACTTCATCTGACATAACCCTTACTATATTTGGCTTTCTAGAGATGTGCACAGGACTTCAGAGCGCTGTTAGCTGAAGTCATTACTCCAGATGCAGCAGCTCAAGAAACAGAAGAAGGGAAAACAGTCCTTAATTCATGGTCAACAGCCAAACGTCTTCTCAAGTCTGATCCTAGGTATAACAAGATGCCAAGAAAAGAGAGGGAGGCTGTGTGGCGCCGATATGCCGAGGATATGCTGCGGAAGCAGAAGTCAGCATCAGATCAAGGGGAAGAGAAACACACAGATTCAAAAGGTAGAAGCTCTGGTGATTTGGGAAGATATTCATCAGGTTCAAGGAAAATTCATGAACGAAGATAGTTTGTTTTATTGGGAAAGTAGGCATTTGTAGAATATACTGATTTTTGGTATACAGAAAATATATGAGTTAGGCTCTGATTTAGTTGCTGGCTTTCCCCATGCAATTTCCTAGAGGTAAAAGGAATTGAATGTTTCAAAATCCAAAAACAATTATTCACCGATATATTGATATTGGCCCATTTGATCTCGTGTTGGGCACTGCCTCAGACAGTTTTGATAATTAGAATATACTTTTTAAGAGATTCATCATTTATGAGGTAGCTTCTCAGATCATTTGAAATGTTTGTGTATATAAATTACCCAACTTATCCTTTGAAAATAACATATTTTGACAGTCCTTTACCAAAATGTGTTTCATTAATCTTTCGTTGGACTTGAAACTTGGTTCTAAAAGTTTCTCCGTAGATTCATTATTCATTTTCTTCCTTTATTACTATTTTTTTTTTGTTAAAACCGAAACATAAACAAAATTAAATTATACTAAAACCATGAGGGAATGCCACCCCTCTAGCATCCACATCCAAAGCTCTCTATGTGGGGATCTATTATTATTATATTACTCGGAGCCTGGTTAATGGGAAAATATTGGACCGTTTGTGGTTAATGGGAAAATATTGGGCCGTTTGAGATTGTTAATAATCTATGAAATTATAATTATTTGCTAATATATTATCAAAAAAAAAAAAATATTTGCTAGTACGACTATATTACGCCGTATTACGCCGTTCTTGGTTATGATCCTTTTTCTCCTGTTACGCCGTCCCAATAACTTTGTTGACACCGATGCCTAAACTAACCCGAAAAACCCTTCTCCTCTGTCTGCTAACCGAAAAAATCCTGCTTCTTCCTCTTCTGTAATCGCATGCTTTTTTCTCTTGTAAGAGTGGATAGTAAGCAATGTGATGGCGCGACGCCTTTTTCTACGAAAGGGTTGTGCCGTCACACTGTATACTACCCACACTAGTAGAGAACTGTCGACGGTGGAACATTCGACCATCATGACGCAAAGAAAGCCACAAAATTTGGTGGAATTAAGAAAATAGTCACCGAGAGAGCTATTAAAAAGTAATTTCTCCTTCTCTAATGACCAGTATTAAGGATTTCAGTTACAAGGAACAAGTTTTGAACCCTAACAAGAGAGACCTTAGAAAGGAAAAACTTTCCAGGAATGTGTAAGCTTCTTTTCTTGTTTTTATGATGATTGGAATAATTTCTTTCTTTTGGTTTATTACTTTAATTTTTTCCATTATAGTTAGTTGGATCTGGAGAAGGAAATGATGGACTGCTTATACACAAAATGTGTATTTTGAGTTAGTTTTTTCTTTCATCATTACTTTAAATGTGTAATTTGCCGTTCTGTTTCACTTATCTTTTTACGTTTAGTTGTGAGTATATATATGTTCATGACATGCATTAACCTCAGTCTGGAAAGTGTAATCTGTGTCCTGCATACCCTCCTCAGTTCCTGTTGGTTTTGTTGACATATTTTGAAGGTACTCCTTGTATCACGGATTGTATGATGGCTGAGCTTGAAAAGTTAGGCCAAAAATACCGTGTAGCTCTGAAGTAAAACTCATATTCCTTTTATCTGCGTCTTTTTTGACCATATGGCCTCAATGCATCTAAATATCAAGTGCTTTATTTCTTAATTTTGTCCTTAATTTCCTATATTGGTAGGAAAGTATAGGACTTTGGATCAACAGCTCTTTCTGAATGTGATAGCAACAATGTCTATCTCTGTGTTATTTACAACCCATATTTTCCCTTATATAGCTAATGAGCGGTCTAAACTCCCTTCTCTCTTTTGCTATCTGGCAGGATTGCTAAGGATCCTCGGTTTGAAAGACTGCCATGTGTTCATAAAGGGACCTATTCTGATGACTGTATTGTTGAGAGAGTTACACATGCATGAAATTACTTAGTATCTACTTTGCAATCATATACTAGCATAACTCCACTTACCACCATCAGACATTTGCTTTAAAAAGAGAAAAGAAGACTCATTTAGGCTTTATCTTATTTGTTTTCATGAAATGCTTACCTTGATGCTTTGGCCTGTAATACGGTGATGTTTTTGCCTGTAATGTTCTGTTTTAGGCAACGTAAAACAAATCAATAGGAACCACCAAACTGTTAAAGCTTTCTGGTCATATCTGTTAAAGTATCAACATTATATAGATATATGAACTTCTTAGGATGCGAAATTCTTTGAACTTGCATGAGGTCCTCAGAAGACTGTCATCTAAGGTATAGCTGTGATTGTAGTCCAAGTTTGTACTAATCTTAATAAATATTAATAACCAAAGAGATGGTGTGCCATAATATCTTGGGACATCTGTTATATGTTCATTTGGCTTTAATGGTCTGGGATAACTTTCACCTTGTCGAATTCTTGCTGCTTTAGATTATGTTGCTAGTGTATGTATTGCCAGCATAGGTGATTCTCATGCTTCACTCACATATATTTGTTGATAATGTTTGGATTGGAAACTATGTAACCAAAACATCTTCTTGTCATTTTTTTATGTGAAACTATCTTCCTCAGTGCATTCTTGTTCAGATTTTATTTGTTTTTGAAGGTTATGCATTCTTCAATATTATTATCTACATGTGATCGAGATTTGATGCGTAGGATTCGCAAGGTATGATGAATATCAGTAGATGGCCATTGCGTTTGAAATTGAACTCCGATGTACAAAAACTTGTTTGTTGACAGATTCCCGGTGTACCAATCATGTATATCACTCAGCACAAATATTCAATTGAAAGACTTCCAGAAGCTACAATCGGTGGAGGCAGGTTACATAATAACATTATAGAAATATATTCTGTTCTTGTGTTTCTTTTGCATCCTTAGAGATTTCTCCTTTTTGATGTGCAATGTTCTCACGTGCAGCTCCACGATTCTGATATGCAAGTATGAATGACGTTTCAGCTGCACTCATGTTAAGATTCTGATATGGCAAATCGCTCATTGTTGCAGACAAGAGGGTGAAGCTCTTAAATCTTGTAGTGGCTTGCGAGTATAGATCAATGATATAACATCTGCTACTAATGTTGTTCTATTATTACTCTTCCAGTTAAAAACACTTATACGTAACTATGGTAATAGCGTGAAAGCATATTTGTCTCAACATAGCGATATTGTTTACTCACATTATCCATTGATCAATTTGGCTAGCTTAGGCACATTATGCACATAATTTGGCTATCTACTGCTAAATATGCTCTCAATTTGGCTGTCTACTGCTAAAGCTTGAAGCAATTTGTTAAAAAGACAAAAAGTTGTGGGCCAAACCATGTATAAAGGCTTGAAACTGGAAATGCGATTGATTTAATGTTTTTAAGTGAATTAGCAGATGAATTGGGCAAATAATGCAAAATTTGCCCTTGAATGAATTGGGCAAATAATGAAACGGGGTACGTGTCAACATTTTAACTCGCTATTGGTGTCAAAAAATCTAACAACATTTTAACTCGCTATTGGTGTCAAAAAATCTAAAAACTTTACCAACGGTGTACCAAATAATATCTCCACACACATACTCCATTTCTTGATTAATTTTATTCACATGAAAATTTTCCCTTATATACCAACATTGATAAGATTTGGAACCTTAAGAAAAGAGGGCAAGTTGCAAAGAATAAATAAGAGGATAAACTCCATAATTTTATGAATATGATTTGCTGTTGGTGCAAACAAAGAATTTAGTTTACACAATTATAAGCTCAGTGACTCATTCATCTGACAAAATTTCGATACATGGAGATACAGCAGCAGTGATTGCCCTAACAGTATACAGGGGTCAAAAAGTTCCCCTCCATCCTAATGAACTTTGGCAAAAAAAGGAAATTAAGAACAAAATTCCTATAATCTCAAAATTACATGAACAAGAATGTATCACAAAAGTGTTTACAACAGTAGGTTCTATCAAGTGCACACAGCGGTACCTTTATATTCTGATCATTGTCGTTTTCTTCTTCCATTTCGTTTTCTGTTCTTTTGTTTCAGAATGGGGAGGCAGAAGGAGGTGATAGCTTCATATTTGCTTCTATTACAGAAATAATGCCTCCAGATAATCATCAATATAAGCTAAGCATGGCCAGTGATCAGTTCTAATCCGAACTAAAGTTGAAACATCACTTACTTCCATTTGGAAAAGGAGATGGAACATTGGAGGAAGGAATATCAATACGTGGATGCAACCCATACGTCTTTTGCTCATATTCGACTGACTTTCCCTCTCATCTTCATTTCCAAAAGTTAGATGGAGCAGTTTGCTGTCGGATTCTGTAACTGAGTTGGTGGCATCAAGCAAAAGATCTGAGGCTTCATCTTTCCAGACGGTGTCTCTGATAATTCCTCCGTCCTTTACCATGTTAACAAGATTCTCACCACTCACGTTTACTACAAATGGTGCCAAATAATGCTCAGTAGCACGAATTAAAGAGTCTACGGATATCTCAAGCAGCTTCACTGATCGGGTTCCATTGATTGCTGCAACCCCCTTGCCTCCCTTCAGGTGGAAAACCTCCCGCCCTGTGTTGGAAGTAGTACCACATGCATCCCACAAAGCATTGAACAAATCCGAGTAATAATCAGGCAATACATCTTCTGCAATATCTGGTGGGGCAATAGCCTTGAGAAACAAGTCTTCTATGCCCACGGTGATACTCTGCAGCTGACCAGAGATGATCTGACCATCTTCCCCATTTGTTTCAATGAAAATATCAACTAGGCCAGGTGTCGGCTCACGTGGTTCCAATTCAATTACCACAGGAGCTTTATAGATTTCTTCTTCACCACAACCATTGGATGTAGCAACGATTTCTAATGAAGCAGTTTCACCAGGAATATATTCACTCACAGGAGGTTGACCAAGAAGAAAAGGTATGTGACATGATGGAATAGATCCATATGGCGCTGGCGATGAAAATTTCAACACAGTTGCATATATGGCAGGGAGGGCATCCACTCCATGTAACCCGCTTTTTGGGGACTCGCCTCCCCAAACATGATTGAAAGGCTCCGAATCAAATCTCAAAATGCATGAAATTTTAACCTTAAGGCCTGGCATATGTCTAAAATCAGGAATGCATGAGAAATGTCTCCTTAACAACCTTAAAATCTCTGAAACTTTTGAATCCATCACATATAGTGGAACCTGTGGTTTATCCATTCTCTCGTCTTCTGAAATAGCCTGAAACTGAATATTGGCATCAAGCTCTCTTTCATCTGTTGAAACTTCACTATCCCTGATGCCACTAGAAAATTCCAATTTGTTACTCCCAACACCTAAAGGTAACAAGGCCAATGACCAAGACTGTTTGACAAGTGGTGGTATCACCCGTTCAATATGGATATAGGATGAGATATTCCTAGATTTCTTAAGATCCTGAGAATGTCGAGGAGATGGCACACTGAAGAATGATCCAGAATGAGATGAGGGGGAAATACCAAGTAGTTGTTCCCCAAGGTTCAGCATGCCTCTGAGCTTTACTCCAGGTACACAAATCAGCATCCTCAAATAAATCCTGTAAAATGAAATAACAGAAAATAATCATTGCCATCAGATGAAAATGCTAATATCTCATCTTTAAGATTCCTAATTGTTTAGAACTTCCTTAGGTTGGCGAAAATTTGAAAGATAAATATTGAGAGGATAAGGAAAAACTAAAAGGGGAAAGGAAAAAAAAAAAGCAATTCCCTTAGTTATACCTTGCATGGTCACGGACCTCCAAATCGGGGAAGTAAAGGCAAGTAAATGCAAGAAGACGAGATAAACCAAGGAACAATCTAGAGCTCAGATGGTGTGTCAGCATAGTTCTGCAAATTCCAAGGACCTTACTACCCTGAGACCAAGATTTCCCACCAGTATCTGGACCATGTTTCTCAACAAGGAAAGCCATGAACTTAATTAGCAGCTCTAACAACCTACGAGGAGGTATTGTTTGATTTTCAGCAATTCTGTCAAAAATTAGGAAGTATGAAACTAGTCTATAATCAATTGTGACTCTTGGATGCAGATTCTCATCAATTGTCTGAAGTAGGCGCTCTCCCAACCAATGATGCTTTCGGCATCCTAACAAACGGTCAACAAAAGCAACAATGACTGGGACCAATCTTTGAAACTCCACTATCATGTCAACCACCATCCCCTGAGCAAATGAAGTTGCAAATATCAGCTGAGTATTCTTTCCTTCTTTGGAAGTTAGGAGCAGATAAAAAACAAACCACAAATTCTTTCGTTCTGAATCATTCTTCAACATTCACCGTCTAACATGCAATGAAAAAAATTATACAATCTACAGGATAATATATTTTTAAAAAGAAAATTTAAAAGGAAAAAAAATATAAGTTTTACATTAGCCAATTAACAACCATTTGCATATCCTTTACTCAAGTTGATTGCATTTTGCAATAAGTTCTATTTTAAGAAAGCCAAGCAACAACTATACAAGTACATACATATCTAAATAGTAGTATATATTTTGGTTGTCACTTAAAAGTTTAACTAGTGATGTCCAATTTTATAAAGGACCAATTGGATACTTCTGAGGGCAAAGATTACCAGAATGCTTAGAATTAGGAGGAAAGCTAAACAAGGAAGATATAAAGGAAAGAAGAGAACCTTCAAATGATTAAAGATGTCCGACTCCGTGAGTGCAGTGGTGGTGGAAGGATCAGCATCAAAATGAGACGATGCACCTATCAAAAACTTATGTAAGGTGCGGAATGCCACTGCAGTTTCTGTGCTCCAAGGAGGCAACCACTTGAAAGCTGAAACAGATATTAGGCCATCTTGAAATAGTTTAACTACTGAGTGCCCATCCCCAACAATCATATCTGGAACACTTTGAGTTTTCAATGTGTCAATACAAACAGAACAAAAGGCAAGTAAATCAAGCTTTAATGCTTTCAACGAAAGTGGATCAAAAACACTAGGATAGAACTTGAAACCAATCTCAACAAGTGACTTCTTTTTCTCCACATCTCCTCCATTCAACATCAATCTGTTCAATAAACCCATCAACCAATGCACAGATAGCAAGCGAAACACCAAATACTGCTGCATTTCCAACGAAACCAACAAAAGTCTTCTCACAATCTCTCTCTCCTGTTCATTAAAGGCCTCCGAAAATTGCAAATACATAATCAATACAACATGACATAATGCAGGATCATACGAATAAATCATCCCAAAAAACTGGACTTTTAGCATAGAAGGCTGCAAATCCAGAGCTACTGCTAGTGGCATTACCATTCCCATAAAAACCATCATTCCACAAGGAGTTAAAACCTGAGGCCATTCCAATAAAAACGCCATGGCTCTTCTCAATTCCTTATAATTCAACCCTAACCCTTCCTTTTCCGACTCTAAAACCGATTGTGGTAAATTAAATGGAGTTAAAGGAACAGATGTATTCAAAATAGAAATGCTCAACTTTCGATTCACAATATTATAAATAACTGTCGTAAATAACAAAATATAACTCTGCGAAGCGTGAGTTCGCTCGCTTTGACATAAACTCCATAGATGACCAGCAATATCCGAGAGTAAACAAGGGTAAGCTTTTTCCAATTCCCGTAAACACTCACAAGCAATTGAACGCGCGTGGCGGTCCGATCCATGGTTGGGCCGGTTGATAACCGCCAGTAAAAGTTCCACCGCAGATTCCGTTAACCGCGCCTCGGCGGTTCCGACGGAATTCGTAGAGATCAAAATCGAGGTCGTCGAAACCATCATCTGTTCTTTCAAAGCGTAGGTGACGTGGACGTTGTCGATAGGGGATTGAACGACGGTGCGGAGGGTCTCGATCAGACGGTCCAAAAGGATGGGAAGGGAAGCTGACGGGAATAAGAGGTGGGAAAATTCGTCGAGGAAAATTAGGAGGGGGATTTTGAAAGGGAACTCCTTTTTGAGAAGGGAAGCAATGGCGAGTTCGGCGACGGAAGGGGAAAGGGAATTCCATCTCTCGCAGCGAATACCGCCGTGTTGGAAGTCTTCCACCACAATTTCCCAGTCTTGAGGCGAAACTGGCCTGGGAGGCGGTTTTTCTGCCATTTTTTCGGATTTCTATTATGGAAACTGAGGTATCTAAATTGGGTTTAAGCTGAAATTGGGAAATTGAAATTCCATCGACATTGTTTCATTGATCAAAGATGAATTTCTGGAGAAATCCAAAAAAGAAATGAAATTTGACAATGGAAGTAGGCGTTTTCACGGTTGTGGAGTGGTGGTAGCAGAGCTGAAAGGAAGCTGCTTAGCAGTTGGCAGCTAGCAAAATTACTAAACAATTTTTAAAAAATTGGATCGCCAAGCCCAATACATAAGGCCCAATGTAACATTAGGGTCCTTTTAGATAGACCGTACGTATTATAAGGCCCAATCTATTATTTTGATGATCATTATGGAAATTATTGTTTACTTAATATCCTTTTTGCCCCCTAAACTTGTACGATTTTGACGTTTTACTCCATAAACTTTAATTTTGGACTTTTTACCCCTCGAACTCGCAATTTGGAACCAATTTAGTCCCTCTTGGACAGTTGGTCTAACGGCACTGTTATGTCGTTTGACGTGGCATTGCCACGTTGGACAAAATCGATAACAGTGCATTGCCACGTGGCACAAAATGCCACATGGCAATGCCACGTCAGCAACGTGATGATGCCGTCAAGTCAATATCATTAAGTCAACCATTTGAAAAAGACTAAATTGGCTCCAAATTGCAAGTTTAGGGGACAAAATATCAAAAATTAAAGTTTAAGGGATAAGAAGGACATTAAGTCATTATTGTTTGTACAAATTCGGATTCAAGTCTCGTGAACTTCTTTGTGATTGGGATTGGACGTAATTCGATTTTAGATTAGTTGAGGGGCTTAATATAACTATCGGATACATAGAATAAGAAAAAAAAGTTGATGATATTCATATTAAACCTCAACTTTTTATCAACTTATTTAAAGACAATCACACATGATCTCATTAAAAGAGGGGTAAGAATTTTATTGTATGGTAACATATATAAAGATTATACATATGTGTATACTATATATATATAATCCAATTAAGTATTTCCAAATTCCAACCATATACAAATATCAACGATTATATTTATAATCGTTTTACTTGAAAAAAAAACGATACGTACAATATTAAGTTGATAATGTAGTCTATCAATTAAATAAAGTTCATCACATTAGAATTTAGAACTCATCAACTATTGTTAATAAATTATATATATAGTTTTCTGGAATTCAAAAAAAATAAAAATGATAGTATAATTTTCTTGAGAACCATTCCTTAAATTAATCATTCTTCCATTCATCTTCGGCATCCTTCCCATTCCTCAATAGCATGCGCAATTTCCTCATCATCATTTTTGGTGCAAGTCTGGTGGCCGAATGGCCGCCGAATTCATTCGAGGAGCTCCCGCAACCCAACTCAATATCCCTCGAACTTCCTCGCCACCTTCATCAACCTGGCTTCGACCATCTCGTCAACACGACGTCGTAACAGCCAGCTGGGAAGAAGTTCTCTAGGATATCAACCTTGGGTCGTCCAAGAGCCTCTCCAAAAAAGAAATGGAGGCTCCACCAATAATGGGGAGTCTTCCCTTATTGGAGATAGCATCCATGGACGCCAAGGCTCCTCATGATCTTTTTCTCTTATTCTTTTGGTTTTGATGTCTAAACCTTCGTAAACTTGAATCTTGTTCGAGTAATTTAATTTGATTTCACCATAGAAATCAGTTGTGAGGTCAATAGAAAGTTGAGATGTATTGGTCGCGCCCATCATAACTTTGCCACTATTTTACTGAAATAGAAAAGGAAAAAAAGTTATATCCATGATTAATTTTGTACAAAAAAGTATAAGTATACTTTAATTAGCATTATGGTAGATCTTTAACTTATATATATATAAACACTTTTATATATCTTTAAAAAAAAACTTAACAATATTATTACATATATACATATGAAAAGCTTGTAAATGCTTACTTGGAGGAACTATATATGATCATTATAGTTAGATCATATATGTTAGGAGGAAATCTTGATATGCCGGTACTAGATCTATTGGAAGATTAACACGACTAAAGGGGCGTCCAATTTCCAAGCCCTCTTTAATGCTAAGTTAAATGTAATCTCCTTAGTAGAAAAGAAAAAAATTGAGAAGGAAGAGAGAGAGATAGCGCGCGAGAGAGAAACACAGTGTACTTTGCATATGTGTGGACAACCTATCTTTATATAGATCCTTGTACGTTTTTCTTTGGTAGTTAACAGTAGTCAGGCATATTCCTCAAATCTTCTTTTTTATGACAGATAATTTGTAAACAGGTATATTCCTTCGAATCTTCTTTTTTATGACAGATAATTTATATACTGTTAGGTATATTCCTTCGAATCTTCTTTTCTATAACAGATAATTTTTACACAGTTGTCAGGCATATTCCCTCGAATCTTTTTTCTATGACAGATAATTTGTACATAGTTGTTAGGCATATTCCCTCGAATCTTTTTTCTATGACAGATAATTTGTACATAGTTGACAGGCATATTCCCTCGAATCTTCTTTTTTATGACATATAATTTGTACATAGTTGACAGGCATATTCCCTCGAATCTTCTTTTTTATGACAGATTATTTGTACACAGTTGACAGCATATTCCGTCGAATCTTCTTTTTTATGACAGATTATTTGTACACAGTTGACAGGCATATTCCCTCGAATCTTCTTTTTTATGACAAATTATTTGTACACAGTTGTCAGGCATATTCCGTCGAATCTTCTTTTTTAGTCCCTCTTGGACAGTTGGTCTAACGGCACCGTTATGTCGTTTGACGTGGCATTGCCACGTTGGACAAAATCGATAACAGTGCATTGCCACGTGGCACAAAATGCCACATGGCAATGCCACGTCAGCAACGTGATGATGCCGTCAAGTCAATATCATTAAGTCAACCATTTGAAAAAGACTAAATTGGCTCCAAATTGCAAGTTTAGGGGACAAAATGTCAAAAATTAAAGTTTAAGGGATAAGAAGGACATTAAGTCATTATTGTTTGTACAAATTCGGATTCAAGTCTCGTGAACTTCTTTGTGATTGGGATTGGACGCAATTCGATTTTAGATTAGTTGAGGGGCTTAATATAACTATCGGATACATAGAATAAGAAAAAAAATTGATGATATTCATATTAAACCTCAACTTTTTATCAACTTATTTAAAGACAATCACACATGATCTCATTAAAAGAGGGGTAAGAATTTTATTGTATGGTAACATATATAAAGATTATACATATGTGTATACTATATATATATAATCCAATTAAGTATTTCCAAATTCCAACCATATACAAATATCAACGATTATATTTATAATCGTTTTACTTGAAAAAAAAAAGATACGTACAATCTTCTTTTTTATGATAGATAATTTGTACACAGTTTTCAGGCATATTCCCTCGAATCTTCTTTTTTATAACAGATAATTTGTATACAGTTGTCAGGCATATTTTCTCGAATTTTCTTTTTTATGATAGATAATTTGTACATAGTTATCATGTATATTCCCTCGAATCTTCTTTTCTATAACAGATAATTTGTACACAGTTGTCCGGTATCAGGGGCGGATGATTCATAAATTTGAGAGAGGCGATATAAATTATTGACCTATATATGTAAAATTTAATTTTGGAGGGGGTCGAGTGAAACATATAGAAATATATATGCCCTATTGAGGAAAATTTTCATTTTTTGGGGGCCATGTCCCCCTCATGGATATACAAGATCCGCCCCTGTCAAGCATATTAATTCCCCGTATCTTCTCCTATTGACATATTAATTCCCCGTATCTTCTCCTATTGACAGACAAATTTGTATACAACTGTCAAGTATATACCTTGTAATGTATCTTGATTATCCATAAGCTTACGATGTTATCGTAGAACTAATTTGAGTGTCATATTGTAAGATTTTAGCTATATATTAAAAAAAAAATGCCATGTACAATTATCTTTGTGCATGGGCTAGTTCTATGATCTTCCACTTCGATTTATGTTATATATGTTATCATAGAAAAGATAAATTATATATCGCGAACACTTTAAATCATAATAACCTATAAATGATCAATACAATTACTATTTTTCTATAAATATGATTTTATTTATATTTTTTTTAGATGAGATTTTATTCGTATAATACCGCTAATTTTGTATATTTTTCTAGCAAAAATTGAATAAAATCAGTCTTGGGTATATTGATTAATATGCAAGACCAACATTTTCATTCGCCTAAAGTTTAGCTTGCTATAGTTTCAACAAAAAAAAAAAGGGTTTTGCTTGCTAGTGGCAAAGCAACAAAATTAAGCAAATTAACCTTAATTTGTCTAACTGTGGATCAAAATGCAGACAACATATATAAGATGGGCAATGCTAATGTCCAAAAAGAAGCATTCAAGTAGTTCGAATCAATATCTCTCTGCTCAACCATCCATCTATTGGACTCCAACAACGCAGGAGAAGATCGAACTAATTGCTGCCTAAATTTTTGTTCTTTTTAAATCATAATTTGTGCCCCTCTTGATCACAAGTAGTGCTTTTCGACTCGGAAGATTTGCTTTCGTGCTCTTAATTTATTTGAAGTATATATATATGATAAATTATTAGGTGAACCAGATCCACCACGTCATCCGTGGTCCCGACCAATAAAATTTTGACAAGTCAGATTTATTCTTATAATTTCTAAAACCCTAGCCAATTAATGTCTTAAATTTAGGGACTCACCTAAATCTCATCTGATGAAATTAGGGGCTAAACCTGGTGCTAAATTTGTGCCTAAATTTTAGGAAAAAATCTTACCTGTCAAAATCTTATTGGTCAGAACCACGGATGACGTGGTGGATCCGGTCCACCTAATAATATATATATATAATTTTATTAATTAATAGTAATAAGAAATTTAATTTGGTACGACCTTTAATATTAATTCTAGGTAACAAGTTCATATTATATATATTAAAAAAAAACGACCAATAATTAAGGGAAATTGAACATAAACCGGTGCCTAACCAATAATAAGATAGTAAGAATAAAAGGGTTCCATTAACAAAGTGGGCAGCTGTTGTTGTTGTTGTCCTATCTCCAACATTGCTTTTTTGATAAACTTTTCTCAATCAAAGGCAGAGAGGGTTTTATATATTTATTTATTTTTCCTTTAGGCGTGTGACAATATAGCACGCATGGTTCTTCCACTATAAGTAAGTAACTTTATTAGTTAGCATTTACATTAGTTTATTATTATTTGTTGAAAATTAGACAAGAAGAAAAAAGGGGAGTGGCCTTTTTAATAAGTTTTAACTTTTTATAAGAATAATTAAATAATGTTTATAATAATGATTATCTTATGATAAAGAAGAGAAAACTATATAGTATAATTTAATGATTTAATTAGTAAAAGTGAAAAGCGATTTGTGGTATTTGATTGATTGTTTTAGATATAACCAGAAGCTTGATTAAGAAAACATAAAATAATTATTCTTTGTTAGTTGACCTTTTTTATTAGGTTAAGAGATTAGGGCACCCTTAATAATTCAAATTTACTTGGTGTATGATTTTTCTACAATTTTTTAATCAAGTGTCCCAAATTTGTCCACTATGAAACTTTGGGCGGTGACCGGTCCCTCTCGAGATGGCAACGTAAGAAATGACGAAGATCAATATAGAAATTCTCTAAGAACTTAAACTCTCTCTCAATTCTCAATGCTAATTGGTATTCAGTTTGTATTGGATTGTTGCCTGATTTTGGATATAAATAAGAACTTGCGTGCTTGTTTGTAAGCCAAACAAATTAAGTACCAATGAGGAGTCTCAATA
>AWUE01016195.1:0-23907 GCA_001974825.2 Corchorus olitorius | reverse complement strand
AATTAAATTGAAGCAATTTTAAATTAAATATTAAATACATATGAAACTAATTATAAAATAACGCATCTCATTATTGAAATGCAACAGGCTACGAAAGTATAACTTTTTTCTATACAACATTTTTTTATATGTTTCATTTTGTCATTGTCCTTTGTTACCAAAAACTGTGATGGTTAATACACGATTTCTATTAAAATTTTGCAACAATTTACCCGAAAGAATTTTCTTAAATTTTTGCCACGATACTCATAAAAATATATATAATTAAACACCAAAAAGATTGAAAGGCTTTTCACGCTTCTAATATCAGTTTTCCTACTTTTTCCAAATTAATTTCTAATTAAATCGAAACATGATTCAGATGCTCGTAAAAACAAATCCTTATATCCAATGTGGTTGAGATTTGGTTAGATGGATATAGATATTTCAATGAGACTTGGCGCCAAAAATCATGCAAAACAGAACCGGGACCCCGAAACGCGTTTTTAGTCAAAAACTGTGATGGTTAGTACACGATTTCGGCTAAAATTTTGCAAAAATTGACACGAAACATTTCTCCTCAATTTCCGGCCACCATATTCATAAAAAATATATAACCCAACGCCAAAAATATTGAAGGGCTTCTTACGCTTCTAATATTATTTTTTCTATTTTTCTCGAATTAATTTCAGATTAAATCGAAACCGGATTGAGATGCTCGTAAAAACGAATCCTTAAATCCAATGTGGCTGAGATTTTGTTAGATAAATATAGATGTTTCAATGAGTCTTGGCGCCAAAAATCATGCAAAACTGAGTCGGGGCCCCAGAACGCGTTTTTAGCCAAAAACCGTGATAGTTAATACACAATTTCAGCTAAAATTTTGTAAAAATTGACTTAAAGAATTTTCCTCAATTTTTGGCCACGATACTCATAAAAATTTATAATTCAACACCAAAACGATTGAAAGGTTATTCACGCTTCTAATATCGTTTTTCCTATTTTTTCCGAATTGATTCCTAATTGAATCGAAACATGATTCATATGCTCGTAAAAACAAATCCTTAAATTCAATGTGGGTAGTATTTGGTTAGATGGATATAGATATTTCAATGAGACTTGACGCAAAAAATCATGCAAAACAGAGCCGGGCTCCGGAACGCGTTTTTAGTCAAAAACCGTGATGGTTATTACACGATTTCAACTAAAATTTTACAAAAATTGACGCGAGAAATTTCTCCTCAATTTGGACCACAATTGAAAATACTAATAAAAAATATATAACTCAACGCTAAAAAGACAGAAGGGCTTCTCACGCTTCTAATATCGTTTTTCCTACCTTTTTCCAAATTAATTTCTAATTAAAAAAATTATATTTTGTAAAAATTATAAATTTAGAAATATATTTGAAAAAATACACAAAATTATATTTTAATAATGGCATAGTTAAAATATATTTTAATAATGATAATTTAAAAATATGTTTGAAAAAAATAGTACAATCGGAAAAAATACATAAAATTATATTTTAATAATGACATAATTAAAATATTATAATAATGGTAATTTAGAAATATATTTTTAAAAAATGGTATAATCGAAAAATATAAAATTTCCCCTTATCCGTACTTTTATATATAATATAGATTATAGTATAAAAGGCAGTGGAACTTAACTAGCTTAAATGGTTAATTAAGTAGTATAAAATTACTTCATGTCGTGATTTGTTTGTAAAATTAAATTAAAGTGGAAGATATGCCCTTATATTAATTTATTATTATGAAATGTAAGCTAGTTAACCTTAATCACACCCTATAGCAGACAGCTTTCATAAAACAGACACATGCATAACAAGTTATCAAAATTTCTTCAGAGTCTAAAAATTTAGTAACCTCTCATCCTTGGAAATTTCAGTAACCTTACATAACATT
Source organism: Corchorus olitorius (assembly GCA_001974825.2). NCBI lineage: Eukaryota > Viridiplantae > Streptophyta > Magnoliopsida > Malvales > Malvaceae > Corchorus > Corchorus olitorius. Next base: position 21,997 of record AWUE01016195.1, on the reverse strand, counting down.
TTTTAAAATACGGAAAGGTTACCGAATTTTCTACATAAGTTGAGATAAAACAGTAACATATTACCGAAATTTCTTCAACGTCTACAGAAACTTAGCAACCTCTGGTTACTAAAATTTTCAAAGTCTTAACTTCAGAATCTACATAATTAATTCGATATGTGAGCTCTTGATAGATTTAAGAACTCTTTCATGATCTTGTTCACAACCTTCAATCTCGCTAAATAAAAAGCACGATTTGAAAGTCAAAAACAGGTATATACGATAGCATAGTAGTATATATATTCAATGAAAATGGGTAATAGATCATATATATTATTATCTATCTATAAATAAAACTAAAATAAACATGCAAATTCGGTATAAGTTAAAAAGATCAACATTCAAATTAACTATTTGAATAAAATTAACCATTATTGTTTAGGGTACCGATCGACTTGACTTTTTGGAGAGTTTTTATGTGAGGCTTGAGCGCGTATATTTAATTAATCATAGTATACCACATATAGAAGAGAATCGAATATTTTAGAGAATTTTTTTAGTAAAACTATTTGACCAGAAGTTGAAGGACATCCTAGAATCATTGGTGGAGATATCATAAGGTATTGCCAATAATTATAGTACGGCTGAAATACTAAAAGATAAGCATTAAGCACCACCATTTCCAAGCAGAAAACCCTAAATATATATGTGATATAAAATTAAAGAATACATTAATTAATAGCAAATAATCCTTTTAATTATATACAAGTGGATCGGTCTGCGTTGGGGCGTCGGACGTTCAGCAATCTATTTCTTTGAACAATTTTCTATTCGAATTAAATTGTTTGATACGTAGGTCGAAAGTACTATGATTTTAAATGTGTTGCATCTTTAAATGGCTATACTATTAACATTGAGCATATGCCCTAAAGTTAGCAATAAATAGTAAATATTAGTTTGTACATGGACAGGTGCAATAGCTTCAATTTTATTTCCTTCTCTAAAGTGTGTAGCGCACTTAAACAAAAACTAAGTTTACTATCTTCTTCATATGGACATGAAAGGTCTGAAAAGAGGTTACAATTCTTGATAATTAAGGGGGATAGGATTTATTATAACACATTTATGTGAAAGGAAAGGATAATTACAAAAAAGGGCCCAAGGGCAAGAACTGGCTAGAAACTAACCTAGGGTATTCTTAGTAATTTGACAAGTGAGAAAAGACAGAAAATGACAAAAAAATTTCAAATGGAGCCTCCTTATCAATCCCCAAAAGAGGCCTTTAGTAAATTCCCAGGACCTTTCAAATAATATTTAGTATATATATTTTCCCTCGTAGAATTTTGTACTTAAAGTCTTGAACATGCAATTGGCCTTCCCTTATCTCCCCCCTTATTTATCAAATACCAATTGGTCTAATGCGAGCATATACCTTATCCATTTTGAAAGCATATATATAGAAAATGATAGAAAAATTAATTAGTTATGGTGTTTTTTCATTCAAACAAAGTAGAAGAGATCATGAAGAAAGGAATTTATATATATGCAATGCATGCATTGAAACATTATCAATCCCATAAACATAAACTTGTTTAAATTAGGGTAGGCCAAAAGCAAGAATTCTTGATGGCAACATATTGATATGAGTAAAATATATAATAATTGTCCCACAAACTTAGTGGAAAAAACTCACGTTACATTGTTTATTGTCTCCCCATATTATTGATCAATACATTCACATAACCTTATAAAGGCCCCCCACCCCCACCTTCACTACCAACGGATGCATTTGGTCCTTAAATTCTCCAACTCCCACCCAAACCCCAAACTTAAAAAGCAAAAAGAAAAGACACCCAAATTGCCAAATTTTCCTCCCACTATAAACCATAGCTAGTTATAGCTATAGGATTAGAAATTAGACAATATGGCTGCTGAAGAATGCACTGCAACTTCTTCTTCTTCTCCTTCACTTCATAGTCATAGTTGGTGGGATATTCTCCACCCTGCAGCTGCAAATTCACTCTCTTCATGGACAAGTAGCAATAGTGCTACTTGGCAGCAGCAGCAACATCAAAACCCTAATTCAAATTCTTCAAATTGTGATCAAGAAGATGTGGTTTCAAATATCTCAACTTCCTTGAATACTAATGCTTCCAACCATTCAGGGTTAACTGTTGAGTCGTCCGGCCGTCATCATCAGCTTGTTGATCAACCTGTTCCTCAATCACATAACTTGATTGGTGAACATGTTTCGGATAATCATATTTGGAGCCATGTTTTATCGTAAGTGTGCTTTTTTGTTCTGTGTATTGTGATGCAAACTTGCACCAGATTATGGAAATATGAAATAGCCAAGCCAATCATATATTATATGTTACTCTCTAGTTTAATTACCATAGATTTTTAATTAATATAAAAGCCTGCGTATATATATACATGAATTTAATTAGTTATGAGAACAGAATTTATTGATAGAAAGTTAGAAACCCAAAGATTAGAGATGTCTTGATCTCTAGGGTATATAGGTAAAATAAGACGAAGTTTCATGATTCTATAGTTTCTTCGTATATATGTGTATGCTTTCATTAATTACCTAATTATTCCTTTCAAGAACTTCAGATCTTGTATTTTCGTTAAAATTAAAGAAGCAAGCAACCCTTTGCTTTATTTTCTCTTTCTTCTTTTGGTTTTATGAATTTCATCGAATTAATATCAAGGAAATTTATCATCTAATTACTGGTCTTCGGTGTTTGAATTAAATAATTTTGGCAGAAGTGTTGGAAGCAACGGTGACTTGCGCAACAGTCAAGATATTGGAGAGAATAATTTATTCGAGGCAATTTCGTCCAAAACCACCTCATCTCCTGGATTAATCTTTGAACCGGCTTGTGACTACTTGAAGAAAATCGATACAAACAACTGGGAATTCCCAAATTCCTCATCAGTTTTCAACAACTTCATCAAAAACATAAATGGTAATTACACGAATGATCATCATCATCACCATCAGAGCTCAATAGAAAGTGCAGATCAGAGGTTTACAAAGTTGTCCAACTTAGTCAGCAACTGGTCCATTGCTCCACCCGACCCCGAACTCAATAATAATCATGAACATATGTCTTTGAATTCTTCGTCTTCTGTCGAAAACTACTCAAATCAGCCTAGTTTTTGTGGAATGGCTGCTGCAATGAATATCAAAACCCCAGTTTTCTTATCATGTTATGGTCAGAATCAGAATCAGAATCAGAATCATCATGATGTTAAAATGGAGGATATGGAAGCTTCAAATTCCTATTTCCGAAGGGCTTTCAAGGGTGGCAATAATGGATATAATCATCATCATCGTGAGAGTTTTATTAATAATTCTTCAATGGAAGCTGACAACTTTTTTGGATCATCATCAATGTCTCATTCGTTAAACACAAGTTCCATTACTTATAGCGGCCGATTGAGCAAGCCTTTGGTTGACATTCATGTCCCAAATAAGCCCTATAATATTAGGCCTTTGAATAACAATTTATCAGATTGCAAGAAACCAGCTGCTCCAACTTCTCTGCAGGTAATTAAGTATATCAGATTCCCAGAATTTCTTTTCCTTTGAAATTTTCAATCTTTTATTGATTACAAATTAATGCAGACAAGAAGCAACAATGGAAGAACACAAGGGATTTCAAGTGAAGGAAAGAAGAAAAGAAATGAAGAAACATCATCTGACAGTACAGGGTTGAAAAAGCCTAAGCAAGAAACTTCAACAGCTTCATCTGTAAAGGTAATTAACTGCATAAACAGAAAATTATCAGACAAAATTAGTTATTTATTTAGCCATATTAATATATAGTGGTTATTTTTGGTGAAAAACTAACTTTGGGGATTGGATTGAATAAATAAATAGATGCACGCTCCAAAAGTCAAGCTAGGAGACAGGATCACAGCACTTCAACAAATTGTGTCCCCATTTGGAAAGGTAGAGAGCACCATAATAAGCACTAAACAATTTCTTGTTTTATATATATAGTATACTTTATAGTGAAACCTGACGACGTCGCATTATCTTCTTTCTAATTTTATCCAAATTTCAGACTGATACTGCCTCTGTTCTTCTAGAAGCCATTGGTTACATCAATTTCCTTCAAGAGCAAGTTCAGGTAATTAAAAAGCTGATTAACCCATATATAACATGCAGAAATAATTAACAATATGTTTTTAATAGTTGCTAATTAATGCTTTGATTTTGTTTGCATTTTTTCCAGTTATTGAGTAATCCTTACATGAAGCCCAACTCTCATAAGGTAATAATAAGCAATTTGGACATGTTTATGCTGTCATCAATATATAAAGACAGAAATTTAAAACTAATTATTAAGGTTGTTTTGGATCTGATTGATATAAATATTAATGTTGTAGGATCCATGGGGAAGTTTGGATAGAAAAGATCAGAAAGGAGAATCGAAAGTTGATTTAAGGAGCAGAGGTTTATGTTTAGTTCCAATTTCATGTACCCCAAAAGTTTACCATGAAAGCACTGGTTCTGATTACTGGACACCTACATATAGGGGATGTTTGTATAGGTAAAGAAAAGGCTTTTCATTACATTACATGTAATAATTTCTGAAAGAAAAACAATATATATATAGTAACTTAATTAATTAAGTTGACATATTTAAAGGGCAAAAAGTTGCCTAGCCTCCTTTTGCTGTCAAGTACTTCATGTTCATTATATATCAACAGATCAAACTAGCCTAATTGCTTCCACGGCAATATATATATTGTAACCCATTGTATATATAGGTTTCTACAATTATCATTTTTAGAGTGAGGATCCAATTAGACAGGGTGGTTGTTTTACACAATTTCTTAGCTATTGGATCTATTGAAAGGACCGGACAAGATTAAATCTAATTTTGATATCACATTTCTCTCCATCCCTCACCTACAACAACTCTCATGCGCTCTATTACTCTCTTGAAATTTTCCCTTTTTTTTCCCCTCTATTCCACCATGTTTTTTCCAGTCCAAAAATCCTTCTTTTTGCAGCCATGTAATCCATTCTTAAAAAATCCTTCCCCCCAGACAAACCCGTTGTGGCTTGATGAGATTTTGATGGATTGGTGTTCTATGTAAGTCCATGAGATTCCGTTGGGAATTATGAATGAAAAAGATGTTGGCTGGAAATTAACAACTATGTTTCCAAATACATCAGTAGAAAGATGAGAGAGAGAAAGGGAAGAAAGAAAGGAGGAAACACGATATATTCAGTGCTTCAAAACTTGTTCAACCTTGTTCAACTCCATCCTTCAAGCTTGTTCCATACCTTACGGGCTTGTAAACGTCATTGGAACTCAATTTCATCTTGTCTTCAGTTGGCAGATTGAAAAAACCAGACGCCATTGAAAGTGCTTCGTTTAGAATTGACTGGCAAATTCCATGGTTGACTACCTAATGAAAAAGAAGAACTACCCGTTAACAATGGAATATTTAATATTCAAGAAATTAAACAGAGGGAAAAGTTGTGACAGAAATTAAAATGGTATAACTTACTTGAAAGAAGCCCACATGGCGACAAATGTCACTGAGCTCTTTAATGGCCATTGAGCGTTTTTCATCATCATTCTGTCTCAAACAAGCCATGTCAATGGTTGGAACTTCAGCTTTCTCAGGATTCAGACTCGAACGATTTGAAGGTGAAACGACATAACGTTGAGGAACATATGACAAACCTTTCTCTTGCGCAGTGTCGCCAATGGAAAATGAGCAAGGATCTTCAACACCAGACATTGTAATGTGGCTAAAAAAAATCAATCTCCCTGGAAACAAAATGATCAAGACAAATTATAAATGAAGAATATGATTAGTTATATGTTCCAAAATATTGCAAGCATTTATATAGGGAGAATTTCAGGGCCTTGGTTTTTGACGGTGGAGACCTACTAAGGAAGATTAATGCTTTGAATGAAGACCATGAGAAGCAAATTGGGTCAGCAGAAATCATATTCAAGGATTGTGGAAAAGGAAAAAAGCCAGCTTTTAAGACTGGAAATTTATGAAACATTGTGGGATAGAGAGAAGAAAGAGAAGATTTCGATGAGAGAGAGAAAAGGAAGAGAGAAATGAAGCGTGTGGGAGTTCTAAGTGAGGAGAAAGAGAGAAATGTGTAAAAAAATTAGATTTAATCTTGTCCGCTCCTTTCAATAGATCCAATGGCTAAAAAATTGTGTAAAACTGTTGTTTTACACTCTGTGTAATTGGATCCTTACTCTTATTTTTAACTTTCGTTTATAATAACGCTTTTTTTCTTAGTGAATATACTTGAATAAACTAAAAGAGAACAAAGTTATGTTTACATCTCTTGGGAAAGATATATATTCCCATACTATCAAAAAGTAAATCATTATGTTGATGCTCAATAATGTCGAGGCTCAATATCGAGTTCCGAGTGATTTGCAAGAGAGTAAACTGTGAGAAAGATGTCCATCAGTGAGTGGGGGACCTCCTCCGACGGTTAGTGTAGTGGGTGTACATAGTGGAAGTGGAACATAATGAGTAAATGACCACACCTTGACTATTTATATATCTTGGAGGTTTGGGTCTTAGTAGGCTAGTGGATTTTGAGCCCAAATCAAGTATGATCAACAATTATGTAAGAACTAAGGTTGCCTATTAAAGCTAACAAAAGCTTGATAACTTGTTCTGCATCAATACTAATCTCAAGTTTCAGAATGTCAAATGACCAAGAGTCGGTCCATCTCTTATAGCCCACATTTCTGCTTGGAGGCTTGTAGCCCGCATTAAAGAAGTCCATCGGGGAATGGGGGATCTCCTTTGACGGCCACTGTAGTGGATGTACATAGTGGAACATAAATACATAATGAGTAAATGACCATACCTTGACTATTTATATATTTTGAAGGTTTGCGCCTTAATAGGCTAGTGGATTTTGGCCCCAAATCAAGTATGATCAACAATTACATAACAACTAAGGTTGCCTATTAAAGTTAACAAAAGCTTGATAACCTGTTCTGCATCAATATTTTTTGATAACCTGTTCTGCATCAATATTAATCTCAAGTTTCAGAATGTCAAATGATCAAGAGTCGGTCCATCTCTTATAGCCCACATTTCTGCTTGGAGGCTTCTTTGCACATTAAAAATGTTTTATAATAATGCTTTTCTCTCATAATGATCCATCATGTGATGAATCAGAAATATATGGGTCACTCCTTTCATTTTGTCGAATTCATATTATATATAAAAGTTCAATTAACATTTTAAAATCAATTTTAATTTACTTTCTATTTTCTTATTACATTTTACGGATTCATTATATTTTCTGATTTTGGCTAAAAAGACGCTTTATACACGAAAGTTTTATAACTACTTAATCATGTCAACTCTCATTTGTCGAATTTAAAATTAATTAAGAAAATATGAATTTTATCTTAAAATTTGAAAATGTTAGTATAAATATATAATATAATTAATAAAGTAAAATTAGCATAAAATTCAAATAGAGGCACAAAAATAAACCCAAAAACATAGTATGTAGAGAACAAAATAAGCACATGACATGGGCATTGGATAATCTAATGTCAACCATGCCATGATGTTTCAGTTGTTCACATCACATGCTAACGCTTATCCGGCACAAGTATCCAAACAAGGCGTTAAGAGCTTTATTGTCTTTTCTCCACGTGTCGAGCTTAATGTGACCGTCCTTTACCTAAGCATCACAGATCCGTTTCTTAATTACCTTTCTCTGGTCAAAGAGAAATTGGTTTGACTAGAATTTAATTCAAACCTTCATAAATTTATCAAAGAGACAACTATCTTTATCTGGCCTACTATAGAAATATATCATCGAATATTTTGAGTCTTTTCTTTAAAATACTATGTAATTAACCAAAATTTATGTCACGACGACACGACAATATAGTTAAATACAAAACTTTGACCGTTTATGCACATTTCTGTTTATCATTATTTGTTACTATATACAAGAAGAATTAATGATTAAGGCTTCGTTTAGTAGAGTGGTGCGGTAGTGGTGTGATTGACATTGTTTAGCAACTGTACAGATGAGATTACACTGTACAGATTAGATTAGGTACTGTACAGATGAGATTATTAAAACAACGATTGAAACGAAAATTACACTTAAGGCTCCATTTGACCGGTGTACTGATCCACCGACCAAACAACCGGTGAATCGGTACACTAAACATGATCTAAATACTTTGTTTTTAGAATCTTTGAGATTTTTTATTAAAATAAAATTTTCTTTTAAGTGAAAACCTTAATCCCAAAAAATAATTTACCTTGGCCTAATTTTGATTTAATTTAATTTAACTACCTTGACCAGAAACAGAAAATGATGGATGTATCATCATCATGTAGGAAAAATCTAATTGTCAGAAATGGGGTATCCAAGGCTAATTATCCAGAAAATGGGCTATATCAATTTTTTTGTTTATTTTTGTCAGGGGAGGGATCCATTTGTACAATGAAAAATGGCATCCAAAGTTCATAAATTGAAACTCAAAAGCATAATCATTTCAAAATTGGTATCATTTTTTAAATTAGGGTTTATAAAAAGCAAGTGAACTACATATAATACTAATTTATAATTTAATAAAAAAAGAAAGGAAAAAAAAAGAGTTGGAAACATGGGAGAAAATTTGTCAGTTTATGGGAAGAAAGAGAGACATATGGTTTTATTTCCTTCACTGTGCAATGCTTGATCCCTCAAGCAACAAACAAAAGATTCCTAATAAAACAATCAAACTAAACAAAACCAAAATAAAAAATGTTTCTTTTTTTGAGTATAAGAAAGGGAAATTATAGTTCTAATAATTCCATTGTCCCAAAAGCTTAATGATAGTAGTAATAATAGCAATGGCAGTCTACTACTGATAGCTTTTGCTTGCTTGCTTCCTTTCTTTTTTCCTTTTGTGAGTGTTTGGTTGGAAGCAATTTGGGTTTCCATTTTCATGGATTATGAAAGGATTCAAAAGCCTCAGGTACTTGCGCTTCTCGCAATCTTATTTTCTTTTTCTGCTTTTGGCTTTCTCTTCTCCCAATGCTTTGTTTCTTTCTTTATTCTTAGGAAAAAGTAGGAAAGAATGAAAGCAGAGATTTCATTTTCAAAATTTTCAGTCGTTGCCATCTCAAAAATCAAACCTTTGATCTGTTACTTCAAATCCCATTTCTTATCTCCATATATATGAAAAAGCTCTGTTTTCTCTGTTTAAATGCTTAGGGAGGAGGTGGATTTTCCCCTGCCAAGCTACGGACTATGCTTTTAGGAGTTGAGAAGAAAAGAAAAGAAGAAGAGCAACAAGAGGAAGAAGTTGAATCTTCAGTAGATTTAAGATCTCAACTTTCTCATCTTGATGATACAGGTACTTTGATTTGATTTGATTTGTTTACTTATTTATTGTTGATGTATTTACTGGGTTTAAGGTTTCTTTTTGTTGAACACTTGAACATGTATGTTTGAAAATGGGTTTAGCTTTTAGCAAATATTAAAATGAAGTGGAGAGTATAAAGGGGGGTGGAATTGTTGATTTGGGGTTTTTTGGTTGATTGTTATACAGGGGGAAGTGGTTCTGACAGTTGCAAAGATGTAGATGTGGTCAGTGTGCTTCCAGAATGTTCGACTTCCACGACAGCTGATTCGATGGCTGCTTTGCACAATGGTAGTGACCGTAGGTTAAAGGATCATTCTTTTGGCAATACTCGAAATCGGTACATTGAGGATCATCCTGGTTTAGATTATGACAGTGGACATGATAATATGAGTGTGTCCTCATCGTCCATCTTCGAGTTTCAGAAAGCTGAACGGGCAGGGCAAAGAGTTCCCGTTGGGCCGTTTTCTAAACCGGCGCCATCTAAATGGGATGATGCTCAGAAATGGATAGCTAGTCCTACTGCGAATCGGCCAAAGACTGGTCAGGGTGGGCAAGGAGCAGGATCAAGAAAAGGTGGTCATATTAGTTATGGGAGACAATCCTCTACTAAGGTGGTTGTTGAAGTTCCGGATCAAAGGATAGTTGCTTTAGAAGAACCAGATACAAAACGGATTGATATGAATCATGTTAAGAAGGATAATGGAATGCAAAAGTTTGTAAATTGGGAGAGTGATTCATACCCAACTGTGGATACATATGGGAAGCCTGTACTAATGATTGAGAACTCTGTTGCAGAGTCGGCTGGTAAGGATTTATTTATGTTCATATTAATTTTCACATAGTTACATTAGCACTTAAATGATTTGATTGAACAGTTAGCCTTTGTATCCATATTTTGCATTTCTACTCAGGCTTTTAAGTGAAAAATTAGCCATTGTTGGTCACAAATCAATAATCATGTTTAAATCTCGGATATTTTGTGTCATCTTCAATATGTAGTAATTTTGTTGGTACAAAAGTTAATAAGTTTAGCATAATAATGTTGCGCTCACAAAATTTTTGCTGACTAAAACAAAATATCATTTGGTGGGGAGTTCCTTCCATTTAGTTCTTTGGCTAGATTCTTCACGTTACTGATACTATTAGAAGTACTATGGTCTTCTTTAATAAACTTTTTTATATATCCAGGGCTTTTCCTTCCACAGAACAAAGATCTTAGACCTGACCCTCAACGCTCAAACCCATTTTGCCTTTTTTTTTTTTTCAGCGAGCAAGGTGGATTGAGAAATATGATTTATAGCATTTTACCAATTGAAGATAAAGTGCTTCTCAAGACAGTTTAGGGAGCAGATACCTTAGTGTTTTAGATTGTTAATCCCCATCATTGAAAGCTATATGCAGCTCCAAACCATGAGGGATTTAGGACTTTCCATGCAAAGCTGATATAATGAATGTTTAGTTGTGTGGTCTGAATGAAGTACCTAAGCTTAACGCCGGTTATATGTATTTAGTTATTTCTGAAGATTATGTTAGCTTATATGCATAGATTGTGTCCAACATCAATTTTGGTTTGGATTTGCATTGTATTAAGTAAGCAAATTAATTGTTGATTTCCTTGCAGTTAGTCTTAGCCAGCATGATTCATCAATGTCTATACATAGTGCTACTACGTTTATTCCTCCTCCCTCAACAGCTAGATCTGTATCCATGAGAGATATGGGTACCGAAATGACTCCTATTGCTAGCCAAGAACCTTCAAGGACAGGAACTCCTGTGAGGTCAACAACACCGATTCGCAGCCCAAATTCATCCAGACCGTCAACCCCCAGCAGAGCTGCACCAGTTTCATCACCAGCAAATCCACCTTATAATCACTTAGATCTGAACATGGAATTGTCAGAGAAAGAGCTACAAATGAAAACAAGGAGAGAAATAATGGTTCTTGGGACCCAGTTGGGTAAAGCAAACATAGCTGCATGGGCTAGCAAAGAGGAGGAGGATAAGGATGCATCCACTTCACTGAAAACTATAACACCAGAGCAAATGGCTAAAAGTGCCATTGAAACCCGTGCAGCAGCATGGGAGGAGGCAGAGAAAGCCAAGTATCTTGCCAGGTATTTTCATATTAAGAAACTGAGAATTTGTCTTTTTGAGTTGTGTTTCTCTTATTTTGAATAATTATCAGTATTTTTTGAAACTTATATATTGATTCTAAGCATATGACTTATTGTTGCACATGGTGTCATGTAAAACCGACATGGTGTGGATCTGGTGGTTTGATAACTCTTAAGAGGACATAAAGTCACAAATCATGATGTTTCTTTTTGCATATCATTGCTAGATGGGTAGTTTTTAGTTAACACTCCATTTGCAACTCAAAGTGTAATGTTATGATGCAATCATCCAGGTTCAAACGTGAAGAAATGAAAATTCAAGCATGGGAGAACCATCAAAAAGCAAAAACAGAGGCTGAGATGAGGAAGATTGAGGTATTATATAGCATCTTCTATTATTTTTTGTTCGCATGATGTTGTTTCTTGTATTACCTAAATTGCTATCCTAAAATTAATCAAATCAAACATCTCTCAATTGTTATTCACCATATAACCCTTGCAGATAGTTTTTTAATCCGCGTGTTATTATAATCACAAGTAAAGTTTACTTGCTAGAAGTGTTAATAGACTTCTAGTTGTGTTTATGCCAAATTGTCTGGAGTTGTGAGAGAATTCAGGGCTGTGGCTTCAAACTATTAGCATCGAGTATTAGGGTTGAAGAGAGGCAAGCTGGACCAGCTTATTATTCAAGCTCTTCTTAACTCCTCTTTGTTAGCTCGAGTGCAAGTCAAGCTTGACTAACTTGTTATGAGGCCAGTTAGCTCAGCTCATACTTTGCCCATATCTCAATCAATCTTGTTTGTATTACTTATAGCATATGACTAGCATTGTGAAGTTCAACTGATCTGTTTGTATTAATTATAGCTCGTTTTGATCAGTTTATTTAAATAATAAATGCAAATGAAATATGATTGCTGATTAGTTTTGAATTTGGAGGTTTAATAAATCCACTAAATCGCCCTTGCTATATCCCACATCTTGAGAAGAATACTGGTTAGAAAGAGTATTGTTAATATGCAATAGATATGAATTCATAAACGCTGTCTATCGTCTGTGTCATTCAGGTTGAGGTTGAAAAGATGAGGGGGCGTGCTCACGATAAGGTCATGAATAAATTAGCTGCTGCAAGGCACAAGGCAGAAGAGAAGCGTGCAGCATCAGAAGCCAAGAGAAACCGACAAGCTGCAAAAACTGAGCGGCAAGCAGAGTATATTCGAAAAACTGGCCGCATCCCTTACTCGTTTCCCTGCTGGAATTGGTGCTCTTGAGATTCAGATTTTTCTTGTCAGATTTCCTTCATCTAGTCACAGCTTTTTTGGACCTCTCCAGCTTCTATCATGAGAATCTTTCTTTTTGGCCTCTTTGATGTCTTGCTGTTGTCAGGTATCCAGCAGTTAATACATGCATATTGGAATCAATCTCTTTTTGCACTTCCATTGTAAAGCTAAGTTGTTATAGCAACCGCGATAAACCAGTCAAAGCTAAAATGCAGTTCTTTTTGTCTCTGTTCATTTTCAAAAACCCCAAAGGAAGAAAAATGATACCTGATAGGAAGAAGATTATGAAGATTGAAATTTTAGCTGATTTGTTTATTAGGGTTTAGGGATGTGTTTTATGAATTGTATATTTATTGAATCAATTACAAGTTACATATATTTACAAGTATTATGGTCATTTCAGCTCTTCCTATATTTGGGTTTAGGGGTAATCTGGAGTTAATACTTTTTACTTCATTTAGACTAGGAGACAAGTAAATGAGATGGAATTGAAGGAAAACAAAAGCTGGGTATGCTTGCTTCCATTTGAAATATACAGCAAATAAACTCAATACCTTTTGCAAGAATTAACATTCGGCACACTAATACCTTTTCAACAGAAAGTGATTTTTACTTGCAAGGTATTACATTGGTTATTATTGTTTGTTTGTATATATGCCAAGTAAATAATAAAGAACCAGTATGAAATTAGTAGTAAAACAAATTTCCATTGTTTTGCTACAGATTCAAATGAGACAAATCGATCTTATAACCACAAATTAATTCAGTGGATGGCGCTGGCTCACTTGAACAATCTACTTGTAAATCCATTCATTTGCACGACCACCGGACTCGTCCATGTCTATGAATATGCTCACTGCCTGCATTGCATTAAAACACATCAATATTATGTGTGGATTATTATAAATCAGCTTATGACTATTACTGATTTTGAAACCCTTTAGCTCCCATTCACACGCAATGGTATACTTGCATGTTTGAAGGAAATAAGGCATTTCATGTGTTAAGACTCAATCAGACTCCTAGACTAACATTTCATAAGCCATACAATTAGCAATTAGAAGATACTAAAACATTACAATTACAACAAGGAAATTAGCTTTGAAAAATTAGGGAAAATATTAAGAAAATGAAGGTCTCTCAGGTTCAGACAATCAAACAGGGCGTATAATGATTCGAATTCATCAAAAAGTCACTTAATATTTGCATTAAAGATCACATGTATCATAAAAATTTCTATTATTCCTGGCCAATAATGACTTCAACAATACTCAAACTGAAGTTTTAAATGCTGGAATAATTCTCATTTTGCCATTTCTTGATTGACAGCATATTGTACAAGAAAACAATTTGATGATTAAGTCCTGAGAATTGGTTTTTGACATCATTGCAGACAAATAAGGCTAACCTTTTTTAACAATCAAATCAATGGATAAAACTGAAACACAACCTTACCTTTCCTATTCGAGGCCGCTCTTTCACCTTTGCTAAGCTGTTTCGTATGTGTGAGACCGCTCCCCAACATTTCAATGTGTTTGCCACATCATCAAGCCTTAGGAGATACTCTTCTTCAGTCAAGGGAAATGATCTCTTCACACAAAAGGGAGCATGAACTTAGAACATGCATATAATGCACAATAATATCATCAGAACATGCCAGTTAGGCTTCTCTATTCTTGCTCAAGCATAACAGATCATGACAATGCATGCCAGGAAAATTCTTGGACTATTTTTCCAAGAATACAGTTTCAGCAACATAGGTTTAACTGGAAAGCTAGAAAAACATAAATCATGGGTAAAAAATTAAAAAGGGAAAACAGAACAGTATTCATAACTTAATCTGCTTACCTGCTCCATGTACTTCCACATAACATTCATTGCAAGGAGATTTCTTCCCATGAACTCCTAAATTAAAGCATGCAAAGGTAAACTCTTAAGTGACACAATAAATATCTGAAGCAAACACATAGCAAGTAAATGAACTGTTAATCCAACCACAATGGCACAAATTTGAATGAAACTCTACAAAAATCCTCGAAGACGCAAAAATGGTGTTTTAGTCTAAATTGAAATCTAAGGACAATGCACGTCGCCTTAATATGCAAGTCTTAAATCATTAGCAAGATATGCCATATGTAAAACAGCATATTATCATTATCAAATATCAATGTACTATCTGCTATGGCTGTCACAAAGAAATTAATCTACATCTTATAACTGAAGGAATAAGATAATCTTCATGGAGCTTAAGGAAATTCAAAGTAACCATTGAAGATTGGCTCTTAAAATGGAATCAGTAATAAGTTATACTTTATAGTTTTCTAATCATCTACACTTAATAGTTTATAGTTAGAAACTCCACATGTAGCAAACAGCAAACAAAGAGATTCTCATTACCCAATTAGACAAGGTGATCAAATTCAGTAGATGACTAAAATGCAACGCCGAGAAAAGACATCATATAAAATAACTCTAGACAATTGGGATACATGTTGGGGCACCATTATTGATATTCATCTACATTCTAAACTTGAAAAGACCATCTCAAACTTATGCATAGTGACTAGTGAAATCTCATTATAAGTTATCTTGTCAAAAAGTATCATCAAGAATCCAAGATACAATAAATTATATGAAACATAAACTAATAAAGCCATCTTCACATTTGTAAACATGCATACCTTCTTTATCAATTGAACATCATAAGACCTTCCATATCTGTTCCTAATAAGAGTTGCAAGGTCTAGGCCACTAAAGGTGGAATCATCTCTGCCAACAATTCGCTCAAGATTCTCTCGAAGCGTATCACTATTTATCTGAGAAGCAGGAATCACCTTTTAGAAGTTATAAAGGTAATACAATCTTCTATTATATTTGATTTCATATTAAACAAGTAAAATTCAATAGGCATGTTCAATAGCTGTACATATATACAATAGTTAATAGCCTAGCAGACTAAAATTGCAAAGTCCAACATGCATATATTCAAGGAAACATGAACATATTGATCTCAAAAGACATCATTGCAAAAAGAAAGAACTTTTTCCCCCATTTTTATATACTTAAATCAAAAAAAGAAAATGAACATACTCCTCCAGCTTCGCCTTGTGAAGACTTTTCATTATCATTGCCATCCTCAGAGTCATCTGGGTCCGAACCATCATCATCGACGACACTCGCAAACACAGGCCCGCATCTCCCTTTACTTTGAGACGTAGTAGCAAGGTACTGAACTTGACCCTGGGAAAAACCAAACCCTCCCAAAGGAAAATAGTAAGGACCCAAACTTGGAACCTTATAAAATAATCTTCCCCTGCGATTGCAGACGTGGTCTGAAACTCCGACCGACCAATTATAACTGTGGCTCGATAAAAAGCTTGTCATATCCTCTGAATTCTGAAACTTTCAGGGGAAGTAAGGGAAGAAGGAGAAGAAGAAGTGCAAGTAAAGAGAAAAGCAGAGAAAGAAGAGAAGGGAAGATTGAAATGAGAATTGAGGGAGACATAAGAAGAGAGATAGAGAGAGAGAGACAGTCATTTTTGTTGGGGAAGCAAAGAATTGTGGTTTGGGTTTTAGGATAGCGTAACCGTAGACAACTCATCTACTTTTCTCCTCTCACTTGATCACCACCGTTGAAGGATCTTTGGAATTTGACTGAATAATTCATGTCCTTCAAAGTTTCAACGAATAAAAATAGTCATTTATGCACAAAAATTTATTAGTAATTTACTTTGAGTTTTTTGGATTAA
Organism: Corchorus olitorius; assembly: GCA_001974825.2. NCBI lineage: Eukaryota > Viridiplantae > Streptophyta > Magnoliopsida > Malvales > Malvaceae > Corchorus > Corchorus olitorius. The sequence goes on along the minus strand of AWUE01016195.1, from coordinate 5,474 downwards.
TTTTTTGGCCAAAAAAAGGCTGAAATATTAATTAGGGGTCTGAACTTTTGCACAAACTACAGTTTGATGCCTAACCTTTTAATATTGTCATTTAAGTACCACATGTTATGAAATCAGGTCAAATCCTTAGAATTTTTTACCAAATGTTAATAAATTGTTTGTAGTTTCTTTAAAAAGAAAAATCTATAATGATGCCTTAAATTCTAGACTTTTTATTTTTGAGTAAACCCTATATTTTTTTTTATAATTACACTTGTAAAAATAATTTTGTCAAAGGTATATAACTATATATATTACATTATTACTATTATCTTAAAAAATTGTATGCAATAAAAAAAATCTTAGTTAAATTGTTGGGATACCCTGTTCTAATTGGATTCCAAAACGCTTGTTAACAATGATTCAATCCGGCGGCAGAGAAACAACTATAGTTTTCCAAATTCCAGTAGGACTTGGAATTATGTCTATATATTAAAGTGAAAAATATAGGAAGAAAACGTAAAGTACCATGTGCAAATATCATTCCCTGGGTTAGGATTAATTTTTTCTTCCTTGTTCGTGTTACTTACGAGTTAAAGAGAATAATGGACAGCTCCATCAACCTTCGTATCGACAAGGGCTTAACAAGATGGGAAGACTTGGATCAAAACATACTCAAGTGTTAGAGCTGTTCAAGGGTCGGGCTACCCGTCCAACTCCGTACGCCCGCCCGATATTTTAAAGGGCTTGAACAAGAATTTTAAGTCCATTGGATGGGCTTGGACAAAAATATCAAACCCGCTTATTAAATGGGCCGGGCTTGGGTATAAGAGTAAAAACCCAAACCCGGCCCGATTAAGGATTATGCTTGTTTTTTATTTTTATTTATTGATATATAATAATTATCAAATATAATTTATACATACAACGTATTTTAAATAAGAAAAAGATGAATTATATATATATAGAGAATCTTATTATCAATAAGAATAGTATATTATAGGTAGTACATATCATATTTTATATTTATAATTATATTTATATAATTAATTAATATAATTTAATTTTTAAAATAATTATTAAAAAAATATTAGACGGGCTTTTGGACGGGCCTTGGTCTAAGTATTTGATAAATGAGCCGAGTTTGGACAAAAGTTTGAGACCCGTTTTATAAATGAGCCGGGCTTGGGCAACACTAATGACCTTAATCTTAAGACTAGACCCGGCCCGAACCCAGCCCGGCCCGGCCCATGAACAGGTCTATCAAGAGTATATTCAACCTTATTCCCTCCAGCGATTTGTTCCGCAATGTCTCTCGAGTATGTCGTTCATGGCAGCTAGCTTGTTGGGATACCCTTTTCTGGTCGGATTCCAGAACTCTTGATTTAAGCTGTTTTTCTGACACTTCAAAACTGAAAAATATGATCAGAATAATAATGGAGGGCAATGATGCATAGTGGGGGGCGAGCAGGGGCCAAAAATCCTTCTTTGGCCCCTCCATAATTTTCCTTCTTCTAATTTGGCCCCTTAGTAACATTTATAAGTTGTAATTAGCTCCTTTTTATATTTATGATTTATGTATAAATCTATTAGTATATATTCTCATATGCTATTTTTACCTTAACATTAATCCATCTATATTATAGATGTTAGCTTATTGAAATATAGTGTGTTATGTATATACCCCCTAAGAAAAATTTATGGTTACCGCCCGGCATCCCATTGGAGAGTTGGAGACAATCTATCAATAAAATTGTCATCCCGTTCAATCACGTAGGATCTAACTACAAATCGACCAAAAAGACACTATGAATTGTGAAAGTATAATTGCCGATTGACGAAGAAGTATAAACCTTAGTATCTCTACCTGAAGTCATAAATAAATTGTTTTAATCATCCTACTATAGGCAAAAAAAAAAAAAATTAAAAGTAAACTTAAGATAGTGATATGGCAACAAAAAATTTTAAATAGTGATAGAAAAACTGATTGGAAGGAGCTTGAAAACTTATGATTGGCCTAGAAGCCGCCTAGAGGATGATGGGCGGTCTTAAAGGCGGCTTGAAAATCTACCTATAAAATGGATGGGTAGCCTAGAAGGTGACTTGGAGAACGATTTAGAAATTGGATTTGCAATCTGTATGGCAGATAAAGAAGACTTGAAAAATGAATGGTCGGGTTGGAATTAGATCGGCCTAGAAGAAAACAAAATTTACAGAGAGGTTATCAAATTTTATAGGGAGGTTATCATAATTTCATAATGTAGTTACAGCTTGGGACACCCAATGGTTAAAGCTTTGGACTTGTAGGATGTTTCGAATTCGAATTTTTGGATGGGTGGGATGAGATTTGGTACACGGGAGGGTTATCTTCGGTTGTTTAACCTATTTTAATATTATGTTCATGAGTAGAAAAAAAATAGAGTAATTATTAAAATTTCATAAAAATATTTAATTTAAACGCGTTGGTTACGTGCAACTAGTAATAAAAAATCTATGGAAAAAAATTTCTTAGTTAAATGTGCAATATAATGAAGTGTGTAATTAATTGTTGGGATACCCAGTTCTAATTGGATCCCAAAACGCTTGTTAATGAAGGACAATGATGCAATCCGGCAGAACTTGGGATTCTATATATAGCTTTGCAATTGGATTTGCAATCCCTGGGTTAGGATTAATTTCTTCTTCCTTGTTCGTGTTACGACGTACGAGTTAAAGAGAATAATGGACAGCTCCACCAAACTTCATATCGACAAGGGGTTAACAAGATGGGAAGATTTGGATCAAAACATAGTCAAGAATATATTCAGCCTTGTTCCCTCCACCGATTTGCTCTGCAATGTCTCTCGAGTATGCCGTTCATGGCAGCTAGCCTGTTTGGATCATAGTTACCACAATTCGGTGGTAACCCTACGAATTGCGAATTGGATCGCACGATCCCAATCGTGGATCAGTAGCGATCCAATTCGGTAAACCCACCGATCCCATCACTTTTATCACCACTCCATACTTTCACTCATTATTCTTAGAGGAAGTAACTACCTTTAGCTTATATTTATGTTTTTCTTATCACTTTTCATTAAGAATATAACATTTGGACTAAAAATTCATTCCTAATTTTTGTAAAAGATAATTCTCATAGTACAATTACATAAAAGAAGACTACCCCTATCGTTCCAAATTCTAGACAAGTAACGAATTGCATTCCGGTTCCGTTCTGGAACCGAATCAATCCACATTCCAGGTAACATAGGTTTGGATACCCTTTTCTGGTCGGATCCCAAAACTCTTGATTTAAGCTGTTTTTCCAACACTTTGGAACTGAAAAATCTGATCAGAATAATAATGATGGAAGGCAATGATGCATACGGTAACCCATTGGAGAGTTGGAGACGATCAATCAGTAAAATCGTCATCCCCTTCAATCTCGTCCTGTCGGACAATAGTCTTCTTTTTATTGCAACAAGTACACCTGGCGTTGAAAGTCTATCTGTGTTGAACTTAGATGGTTTAACAAAGGAATATTTTGCAAGAGCAATGTGTTACTGGAAAAACATAACACATGTTGCTATTCATAGCCGTCAATGGTGGTGGGATGCGAGCAAACACATAGAGGTGATTGGAAAAAGCTGCCCTCAACTTAGAACGCTAGAATTCCATGGCCAGTAACGGAATCAGGGGGGGCAGCAGGGGCCATGCGCCCCCCCCCCCCAAATTCTTGAAATCTTTGCTACTTTCATCCATTTTTGCTTCTTGCCCCCCACGGCCCCACCCCAAAATTAGATATATGTAATGTAATTATATAATGTAAATATGTAATTAGCTAGTGATTTATGTAACTTTTTTTAATATAATATCACTATATATATAACAATATTAATAGTTGGCCCATGAGCAATTCTTGTTTGGATTTGATTTCAATTTACCCATATATCCTTGTATATATATATATTCATCTGTGTACCCTAAATTATTTAAATCCGTTTTATTTTTTTATTTTTTGAAAAAAATCCCTATTATTTTACATACTAGCAGTTATAAGCTATCAATTAATTTTTTTTTATTATCACAATTATGAAGTCAAGAACAATATATAGATTTGTTTAAAAAAAATCTCAAAAGACAGCATCATCTAATTTAGAAGATGGGAGGGTTCAATTCAAATAAAAATTTGTTTTAATCTATGTATTTGTTTTTGTATAATTTTCTTTTCATTCCCTATAAATATTATCTTTTATATATGGTCCCCCCTCTCGAAAATTTCTGGTTCCGCCCGTGTCCATGGCCACGACGGTAATCTTTGTATTGGGTGGACGGTTGCTCATCTGCCCAAGTTGACAACTATAAGGTTTCAATGTGTTACGATATTTAAAGAGGCTGTCGAATACATCTTCAGGAAATGTCCCGAGTTAAAAGTTATTCATTTTTCCGATTGTCACGTCTACGCCAACAACCTTTTGATTCTCGATGGAAATAATACCTTTGATTGCAGATCAAAAGGCAAGGGAGAAGACTTGGAATGGTGCTATCATCATGGTAATCACGATGAGATTTCTTTTCAGCTCAGATTCAACTGATCCCATTAATACGAGAGTTTTATGACTTCAACTTTCTAAGTTAACTAATTAAGTGATGCTGTTTTATGTTATTTTAATGTTATAACTACGTAAGATAAAATTGTTTATGATCTTTATCTCATACTAGTTGGAGATGTGACATGTGCATAAGTAGTTCTATTAAAGTTCTTTAACTCATTGTCTACTAAAGTCTTCCAAAAGCAATTTAGTATTTAATGAGTTAAACTATTTACACTAATTAGTAAGCCGATACACAGACAAGAAACATAGTTAGAAATGAGAATATGATATCATTCGACAATGTTGGTTTGCAAATACATGTACAAAATTTGGCTCCTAAAGCCAGCAGAGGATCACTACTATCACAAACAAAATGCATCTTTGTAAATAGGCAAACAAAATTTTCCAGCGAATCCCCAACACTTCGTTCCTATATAGCAGATTCAGGTGGAAAAGTATGGATTAGTTTCCTTACCAATTGTTACTGTAAAAGATGACCCTCTTGAGATCAAAGTTGCCAATCTATAGGGGCAATGCCCATTTGCTCCAATAGCTGGTTTGTACGAGAGAAATGCCTGTTCAAGATGTTGCAGAAAGTGATAAATATATAGCATAACAAATTCACATCTGGTTTTGATGTTAGTCATTAACAAGTGACACTTAGTCTATCTGCAGAAACTAAAAGGTCTGATACAAGAGTGTGTGTGTAGCAATCATATAGAAACATAAAAGGGACACATTTTCAGTGTTCAGTTACTATTTGTATTTACTATTTAATGCTGGTCATTGTTTGTTACCCTAATATAATTCTCAAATCTCAATAAAAGCATTCAATCCCATCTCACAATCCAAAAAATAAATTATATTATGTTCAAATGCCAGAGAATTAGGCTATGTTTGGTGGTGGAGAGCATAGAAAAT